>JAODAC010044359.1:0-11092 GCA_027575185.1 Mimaenictus wilsoni | reverse complement strand
ATGACGTTTCGCACGAAAATAATTCGTTTAAGCAAATCTAAACATGATCTTCTCTTATATTTTGGCGAATACATGCAAAAAGTTTAGCTATCGCGTGTTATTTTCTGAGCCGCAGCAGCTAATGATCTCTCGAGTGCTTAAACGACTTTTCACACGAAAATAAGTCGTGTAACCATATTTAATGATGATTTTCTTTTATATTTTGTCGAATACATGCAAAAAGTTCAGATATCACGCATTATTTTCTGAACTGTTGCAGCTATCAATCTCTCGATGCGCTTAAACGACTTTTCGCACGAAAATAATTCGTTTAAGCAAATCTAAACATGATCTTCTCTTATACTTTGGCGAATACATGCAAAAAGTTCGGATATCTCGCGTTATTTTCTGAACCGTTGCAGCTATCGTTTTCTCGATGCACTTAAATGAAGTTTCGCAGGAAAATAATTCATTTAAGCAAATATAAACATGATGTTCTCTTATATTTTGGCGAATACATGCAAAATGTTCGGATATTGCGCTTTTTTCTGAACCGTTGCAGCTATCGATCTCTCGATGCGCTTAAACAACTTTTTTCGCGAAAATAAGTTGTTTAAGCACATCTAAACAAGATTTTACCTTATATTTTGGCGAATACATGCAAAAAGTTCGGATATTGCGCTTTTTTTCTGAACAGTTGCAGCTATCGATCTCTTGATGCGCTTAAACGACTTTTCGCACGAAAATAATTCGTTTAAGCAAATCTAAACATGATCTTCTCTTATACTTTGGCGAATACATGCAAAAAGTTCGGATATCTCGCGTTATTTTCTAAACCGTTTTAGCTATCGATTTCTTGATGAATTTAAATGACATTTCGCACGAAAATAATTCGTTTAAGCAAATCTAAACATGATCTTCTCTTATATTTTGGCGAATACATGCAAAAAGCTCGGATATCACGGGTTATTATCTGAACCGATGCAGCTATCGACTTCTCGATATGCTGAAACGAAATTTCGCACGAAAATATGTCGTTTAAGAACATCTAAGCATGACTTTCTTTTATATTTTGGCGAATACATGCAAAAAGTTCGGATATCACGCGTTATTTTCTAAACCGTTTTAGCTATCGAACTCTCGATGTATTTAAATGACGTTTCGCACGAAAATAATTCGTTTAAGCAAATCTAAACATGATCTTCTCTTATATTTTGTTGAATACATGCAAAAAGTTCGGCTATCGCGTGTTATTTTCAGAGCCGCTGCAGTTAACGATCTATGGATGTGCTTAAACGACTTTTTACACGAAAATAAGTCGTTTAACAACATTTAAAAATGATTTACTCTTATATTTTGTCGAATACATGCAAAAAGTTCAGATATAACGTGTTATTCTCTGAACCGTTGCAGCTATCGATCTCTCGATGCGCATAAACGACTTTTCGCACGATAATAAGTCATTTGAGCATATCTAAACATGATGTACTCTTGCATTTTGGCGAATACATTCAAAAAGTTCGGATAGCACGTGTTATCCTCTGAACTGTTGCAGCTATCGAACTCTCGATGCGCTTAAACGACTTTTCGCACGATAATAAGTCATTTGAGCACAACTGAACATGATTTTCTCTTATATTTTGGCGAATACATGCAATAAGTTCGGATATCGCGTGTTATTCTGTGAACCGTTGCAGCTATAGATCTCACCATGCGTCTGTACGACTTTTCGCACAAAAATAAGTCGTTTAAGCATATGTAAATATGATTTTCTCTTCTATTTTGGCGAATACATGCAAAAAGTTTGGATATCGCGGGTTATTTTCTGAACCTTTGCAGCTATCGATCTCTCGATGCGCTGAAATGACTTTTCGCACGAAAAGAAGTCATTTAAGCACATCTAATTATGATTTCTCTTACATTTTGGCAAATACATTAAAAAAGTAAGTATATCGCGCGTATATTCAGAACCGTTGCAGCTATCGAAAATAAGTCGTTTAAGCACATGTAAACCTGATTTATTTTCTCTTATATTTTGGCGATTACATGCAAAAAGTTCGGATATCGCGGGTTATTTTCTGAACCTTTGCAGCTATCAATATCTCGATGCGCTGAAACGGCTTTTCGCACGAATGTAAATCATTTAAGCACATCTAAATATGATTTCCTCTTATATTTTGGCGATTACATGCAAAAAGTCCGGATATCGGGGTTATTATCTGAACCGATGCAGCTATCGATCACTCGATATGCTGAAACGAATTTTCGCACGAAAATATGTCGTTCAAGAACATCTAAGCATGATTTTCTCTTATATTTTGGCGAATACAAGCAAAAAGTTCGGATATCGCGGATTATTTTCTGAAACTTTGCAGCTATCGATCTCTCGATCCGCTGAAACGGCTTTTCGCACGAATGTAAATCATTTAAGCACATCTAAATATGATTTCCTCTTATATTTTGGCGATTACATGCAAAAAGTCCGGATATCGGGGTTATTATCTGAACCGATGCAGCTATCGATCACTCGATATGCTGAAACGAATTTTCGCACGAAAATATGTCGTTCAAGAACATCTAAGCATGATTTTCTCTTATATTTTGGCGAATACAAGCAAAAAGTTCACATATCTCGTGCTATTCTCTAAACAGTTACAGCTATCTATCTCTCGATGTGCTTAAACGACTTTTCGCACGAAAATAAGTCGTTTAAGCCCATGTAAACACGATTTTCTCTTATATTTTGGCGATTACATGCAAAAAATTCGGCTATCGCGGGTTATTTTCTGAACCTTTGCAGCTATCGATCTCTCGATGCGCTGAAACGGCTTTTCGCACGAAAATAAGTCATTTAAGCACATCTAAATATGATTTCCTCTTATATTTTGGTGAATACATACAAAACGCTCGGCTATCGCGTGTTATTTTCAGAGCCGCTGCAGTTAACGACCTATGGATGTGCTTAAACGACCTTTTACAGGAAAATAAGTCGTTTAACCACATTTAAAAATGATTTTCTCTTATAATTTGTCGAATACATGCAACAAGTTCAGATATCACGTGTTATTCTCTGAACCGTTGCAGCTATCGATATCTCGATGCGCTTAAACGACTTTTCGCGCGATAATGAGTCATTTGAGCGCATCTAAACATGATTTCCTCTTATATTTTGGCGAATACATTCAAATAGTTCGGATATCACGTGTTATTCTCTGAACCGTTGCAGCTATCGACCTCTCGATGCGCTTAAACGACTTTTCGCACGATAATAACTCATTTGAGCACATCTAAACATGATTTTCTCTTATATTTTGGCGAATACATGCAATAAGTTCGGATATTGCGTGTTATTCTGTGAACCGTTGCAGCTATAGACCTCACCATGCGTCTATACGACTTTTCGCACAAAAATAAGTCGTTTAAGCACATGTAAACCTGATTTTCTCTTATATTTTGTCGAATACATGCAAAAAGTTCAGATATCGCGGGTTATTTTCTGAACCTTTGCAGCTATCGATCTCTCGATGCGCTGAAATGACTTTTCGCACGAAAGTTAGACTTTTAAGCTCATCTAAATATGATTTCCTATTATATTTTGGCAAATACATTTAAAAAGTACGTATATCGCGCGTTATTTTCTGAACCGTTGCAGCTATCGATCTCTCGATGCGCTTAAACGACTTTTTTCGCGAAAATAAGTCGTTTAAGCACTTGTTAACATGATTTTCCCTAATATTTTGGCGATTACATGCAAACAGTTCGGATATCGCGGGTTATTTTCTGAACCTTTGCAGCTATCGATTTCTCGATGCGCTGAAACGGCTTTTTGCAAGAAAATAAGTCATTTAAGCACATCTAAATATGATTTCCTCTTATATTTTGGCGATTACATGCAAAAAGTTCGGATATCCCGTGCTATTCTCTAAACAGTTACAGCTATCTATATCTCGATGTGCTTAAACGACTTTTCGCACGAAAATAAGTCGTTTAAGCACATCTACATGATTTTCTCTTATATTTTGGCGAATACATGCAAAAAGTTCGGATATCTCGCGTTATTTTCTAAACCGTTTCAGCTATCGATCTCTCGATGCATTTAAATGACGTTTCGCACGAAAATAATTCGTTTAAGCAAATCTAAACATGATTTCCTCTTATATTTTGGCGAATACATGCAAAAAGTTCGGATATCGCATGTTATCCTCTGAACCGTTGCGGCTGTCGGTCTCTCGATTTGCTGAAACGACTTTTCGCACGAAAATAAGACGTTTAAACACATCTAAACATGATTTTATCTTATATCATGGCGAATACATGCAAAAAATTCTGATATCGCATGTTATTTTCTGACCCGTTGCAGCTATCGATCACTCGATGCACCTAAACGGCTTTTTTCGCGAAAATATGTCGTATAAGCACATCTAAACATGATTTTCCCTTATATTTTGGCGAATACATGCAAAAAGTTCGGATATTGCGATTTTTTTCTGAACCGTTGCAGCTATCGATCTCTTGATGCGCTTAAACGACTTTTCGCACGAAAATTATTCGTTTAAGCAAATCTAAACATGATCTTCTCTTATACTTTGGCGAATACATGCAAAAAGTTCGGATATCTCGTGTTATTTTCTAAACCGTTTCAGCTATCGATCTATCGATGCATTTAAATGACGTTTCGCACGAAAATAATTCATTTGAGCAAATCTAAACATGATTTCCTCTTATATTTTGGCGAATACATGCAAAAAGTTCGGATATCGCGTGTTATCCTCTGAACCGTTGCAGCTGTCGATCTCTCGATGTGCTGAAACGACTTTTCGCACGAAAATAAGTCGTTTCAACACATCTAAACATGATTTTATCTTATATTTTGGCGAATACATGCAAAAAATTCTGATATCGCATGTTATTTTCTGACCTGTTGCAGCTATCGATCACTCGATGCACCTAAACGACTTTTTTCGCGAAAATATGTCGTTTAAGCACATCTAAACATGATTTTCCTTTATATTTTGGCGAATACATGCAAAAAGTTCGGATATTGCGCGTTTTTCTTTTTTCTGAACCGTTGTAGCCAATGATCTCTCGAGTGCTTAAACGACTTTTCACACCAAAAAAAATTCGTTTAACCACATTTAAAAATGTTTTTCTTTTATATTTTGTCGAACACCTGCAAAAAGTTCGGATATTGCGCGTTATTGTATGAACCGTTGCAGCTATTGATCTTTCCATGCGCTTAAACGATTTTCGCACGATAATAAATCCTTTAAGCATACCAAAACATGATTTTCTCTTATATTTTGGCGAATATATGCAATAAGTTCGGGTTTTGCGTGTTATTCTCTAATCCGTTGCAGCTATTGATCTCTCGATGCACTTAAACGACTTTTCGCACGATAATAAATCCTTTAAGCATACCAAAACATGATTTTCTCTTATATTTTGGCGAATATATGCAAAAAGTTCGGATATCGCGCGTTATTTTCTGAATCGTTGCAGTTATCGATCTCTCGATGCGCATAAACTACTTTTTTTCGCGTAAATAATTCGTTTAAGCATATCAAAACATGATTTTCTCTTATATTTTGGCGAATACATGCAAATAGTTCGGGTTTTGCGGGTTATTCTCTAAACCGTTGCAGCTTTCGATCTCTCGATGCACTTAAACGATTTTCGCACGATAATAAATCGTTTAAGCATATCAAAACATGATTTTCTCTTATAGTTTGGCGAATATATGCAAAAAGTTCGGATATCGCGCCTTATTTTCTGAACCGTTGCATCTATCGATCTCTCGATGACCTTAAACGAGTTTTTCCGCGAAAACAAGTCGTTTAAGCACATTTAAACATGAATTTCTCTTATATTTTTGCGAATACATGCAAAAAGTTCGGCAATCGCGTGATATTTACTGAGCCGTAGCAGTTAACGATTTCTCGATGCGCTTAAATGACTTTTCGCACCATAATAAATCGTTTAAGCATATCAAAACCTGATTTTATCTTATATTTTGGCGAATACATGCAAAAAGATCCGATTTTGCGTGTTATTCTCTGATCCGTTGCAGCTATCGATCTCTCGATACACTTAAACGAATTTTCGCAAGATAATAAATCGTTTAAGCATATCAAACCATGATTTTCTCTTATATTTAGGCGAATATATGCAAGAAGTTCGAATATCGCGCGTTATTTTCTGAACCGTTGCAGCTATCGATCTCTCGATGCGCTTAAACGACTTTTTTCGCGAAAATAAGTCGTTTAAGTACATTTAAACATGAGTTTCTCTTATGTTTTGGCGAATACATACAAAAATTTCGGTTATTGCGCGTTTTTTTCTGAGCCGTTGCAGCTATAGGTCTATCGATGCACATAAATGACTTTTCGCACGAAAATAATTCGTTTAAGCAAATCGAAACATGATCTTCTCTTATATTTTGGCGAATACATGCAAAAAGTTCGGCTATCACGTGTTATTTACTGAGCCGTTGCAGTTAACAATTTCTCGATGTGCTGAAACAACTTTTCGCACGAAAATATGTCGTTTAAGCACATCTAAGCATGATTTTCCCTTATATTTTGGCAAATACATGCAAAAAGTTCGGATATCGCGTGTTATTCTCTGAACCGTTGCAGCTATCTATCTCTCCATGCGCTAAAATGACTTTTCGCACCATAATAAATCGTTTAAACACATCTAAACATGATTTTCCCTTATTTTTGGCGAATACATACAAATAGTTCGGATTTTGCGTGTTATTCTCTGAACCGTTGCGGCTATCGATCTCTCGATGCGCTGAAACGACTTTTCGCATGAAAATAAGTCGTTTAAGAAAATCTGAACATGATTTTCCCCTATATTTTGGCGAATACATGCAAAAGCTTCGGATATCGCGGGTTATTTTCTGAACCGTTGCGGTTGTCGATCTCTCGTTACGCTGAACCGACTTTTCGCACGGAAATAAGTCGTCTAAGAAAATCTAAACTTGATTTTCTCTTATATTTTGGGGAATACATGCAAAAAGTTCGGATATCGCGGGTTATTTTCTGGACCGTTGCAGCTATCGATCTGTCGATGCGCTTAAACGGCATTTTTCACGAAAATAAGTCGTTTATGCACATCTAAATATGATTTTCTCTTATATTTTGGCGAATACATTCAATAAGTTCATATATCGCATGTTAATCTGTGAACCGTTGCAGCTATCGATCTCTCGATGCGCTGAAATGACTTTTCGTACAAAAATAAGTCGTTTAGGCACATCTAAACATGATTTTCTCTAATATTTTGGCGAGTACATGCAAACAGTTCGGAATTTGCGTGTTATTCTCTGATCCGTTGCAGCTATCGATCTCTCGATGCACATAAACGACTTTTCGAATGATAATAAATCGTTTAAATATATCAAAACATGATTATCTCTTATATTATGGCGAATATATGCAAAAAGTTCGGATATCGCGCGTTAGTTTCTGAACTGTTGCAGCTACCGATATCTCTATGCTCTTAAACGAATTTTTTCGCGAAAATAATTCGTTTAAGCAAATATAAACATGATCTTCTCTTATATTTTGGCAAATACATGCAAAAAGTTCGGATATCGCGTGTTATTCTCTGAACCGTTGCAGCTATCGATCTCTCTATGCGCTTAAATTACATTTCGCACGATAATAAGTCGTTTAAGCATATCTAAACATGAATGTCTCTTATATTTTGGCGAACATATGCAAAAAGGTCGGATATCGCGCGTTAGTTTCAGAACTGTTGCAGCTATCGATCTCTCGATGCGCATAAACGACTTTTTTCGCGAAAATAATTCGTTTAAGCAAATCTAAACATGATCTTCTCTTATATTTTGGCGAATACATGCAGAATGTTCGGCTATTGCGTGTTATTTTCTGAGCCGTAGCAGTTAACGATCTCTCGATGCGCTTAAACGACTTTTTTGCGAAAATGTGTCGTTTAAGCACATCTAAACGTGATTTTCTCTTATATTTTGGCGAATACATGCAATAAGTTCGGATTTTGCTTGTTATTCTCTGATCCGTTGCAGCTATCGTTCTCTCGATGCACTTAAACGACTTTTCGCACGATAATAAATCGTTTAAGCATATCAAAACCTGATTTTCTCTTATATTTTGGCGAATATATGCAAAAAGTTCGGATGTCGCGCGTTATTTTATGAATCGTTGCAGTTATCGATCTCTCGATTCACATAAACGACTTTTTTCGCGAAAATAATTCGTTTACGCATATCAAAACATGATTTTCTCTTAAATTTTAGCGAATACATGCAAAAAGTTCGGATTTTGCGTGTTATTTTCTGATCCGTTGCAGCTATCGATCTCTCTATGCACTTAAACGATTTTCGCACGATAATAAATCGTTTAATCTTATCTAAACATGATTTTCTCTTATATCTTGTCGAATACATGCAATAAGTTCGTTTATCGCGTGTTATTCTGTGAACCGTTGCAGCTATCGATCTCTCGATGCGCTGAAATGAATTTTCGCACGAAGATATGTCGTTTAAGCACATCTAAACATGATTTTTTCTTATATTTTGGCGAATACCTGCAATAAGTTCGGATATCGCGAGTTATTCTGTGAACCGTTGCAGCTATCGATCTCTCGATGCGCTTAAATTACATTTCGCACGATAATAAGTTTTTTAACCATATCTAAACTTGATTTTCCCTTATATTTTGGCGAATATATGCAAAAAGTTCGCATATGGCGCGTTAGTTTCTGAACTGTGGAAGCTATCGTTCTCTCGATGCGCTTAAACGACTTTTTCGCGAAAATAATTCGTTTAAGCAAATATAAACATGATCTTCTCATATATTTTGGCGAATACATGCAGAAAGTTCGGCTATCGCGTGTTATTTACTGAGCCGTAGCAGTTAACGACCTCTCGATGTGCTGAAACTATTTTCGCACGAAAATATGTCGTTTAAACACATCTAAACAAGATTTTCCCTTATATTTAGCGAATACATGCAAAAAGTTCGTATATCGCGTGTTATTTTCTGAACCATTGCGGCTATCGATCTCTCGATGCGCTGAAATGACTTTTCGCACGGAAATAAGTCGTTTAAGGATATCTAAACATGATTTACTCTTATATTTTGGCGAATACATGCAAAAAGTTCGGATTTTGCGTGTTATTCTCTGATCCGTTGCAGCTATCGATCTCTCGATGCACTTAAACGACTTTTCGCACGATAATAAACCATTTAAGCATATCAAAACATGATTTTCTCTTATATCTTGGCGAATACATGCAAAAAGTTCGGATATCGCGTGTTATTTTCTGTACCGTTGCAGCTATCGGTCTCTCGATGCGCTTAAACGACATTTTTCGCGAAAATAAGTCGTTTAAGCACATTTAAACATGAGTTTCTCTTATATTTTGGCGAATACATGCAAAAATTTCGGATATTGCGCTTTTTTTTTCTGAACCGTTGCAGCTATCGATCTCTCGATGCACTTAAATGACTTTTCGCAAGAAAATAATTCGTTTAAGCAAATCCAAAAATGATCTTCTCTTACATTTTGGTTAATACATGCAAAAAGTTCGGCTATCGCGTTTTATTTACAAAGCTGTAGCAGTTAACGATTTCCCGATGTGCTGTAACGAATTTTCGCATGAAAATATACCGTTTAAGCACATCTAAGCATGATTTTCTATTATATTTTGGCAAATACATGCAAAAAGTTCGGACATTGCGCGTTTTTTTCTGAACCGTTGCGGCTATCGACCTCTCGATGCGCTGAAACGACTATTCGTACGATAATACATCGTTCAAATACATCTAAACATAATTTTCCCTTATTTTTGGCGAATACATGCAAAAAGTTCGGATATCACCTTTTATTCTCTGAACCATTGCGGCTATCGATCTCTCGATGCGCTGAAACGAATTTTCGCATGGAAATAAGTCGTTTAAGAAAATCTAAACATGATTTTCTCTAATATTTTTGCAAATACATGCAAAAAGTTCGGATATCGCGTGTTATTCACTGAACCGTTGCAGCTATCGATCTCTCGATATGCTTAAACGATATTTTTCGCGAAAATAAGTCGTTTAAACACATCTAAACATAATTTTCTCTTATTTTTGGCGAATACATGCAAAAAGTTCGGATATCACCTTTTATTCTCTGAACCATTGCGGCTATCGATCTCTCGATGCGCTGAAACGACCTTTCGCACGGAAATAAGTCGTTTAAGGACATCTAAACATGATTTACTCTTTTATTTTGGCTAATACATGCATAAAGTTCAGATATCGCGTGTTACTTTCTGAACCGTTGCAGCTATCGATCTTTCGATTCACTTAAACGACTATTCGTACGATAATAAATCGTTTAAACACATCTAAACATGATTTTCTCTCATTTTTGGCGAATACATGCAAAAAGTTCGGATATCACCTGTTATTCTCTGAACCATTGCGGCTATCGATCTATCGATGCGCTGAAACGACTTTTCGCACGAAAATAAGTCGTTTAAGGACATCTAAACATGATTTTCTCTTATATTTTGGCGAACACATGTAAAAAAGTCGGATATCGCGTGTTATTTACTGAGCCGTAGCAGTTAACGATCTCTCGATGTGCTGAAATGACTTTTCCCACGAAAATATATCGTTTAAACACATTTAAGCAAGATTTTCTGTTATATTTTGGCAAATACATGCAAAAAGTTCGGATATCGCATGTTATTCTCTGAACCGTTGCAGCTATCGATCTCTCGATGCGCTTAAATGTCTATTGGTACGATAATAAGTCGTTTAAACACATCTAAACATGATTTTCTCTTATATTTTGGCGAATACCTGCAATAAGTTCGGATATCGCGTGTTATTCTGTGAACCGTTACAGTTAACGATCTCTCGATGTGCTGAAATGACTTTTCCCACGAAACTATGTCGTTTAAACATATCTAAGCAAGATTTTCTCTTATATTTTGGCAAATACATGCAAAAAGTTCGGATATCGCGTGTTATTCTCTGAACCATTGCGGCTATCGGTTTCTCGATGCGCTGAAACGACTTTTCGCACGGAAATAAGTCGTTAAAGGACATCTAAACATGATTTACTCTTATAT
>JAODAC010044348.1:0-11095 GCA_027575185.1 Mimaenictus wilsoni | reverse complement strand
CGCTTCACAGTCAGTCATGATATAGATGCGTTTACCCTTATAGCGCTTATTAAGGCACTGCTGGGCACATGCCTCTACAGCCATGATCTCTGCTTGAGCTATGGAGGGGGCTTTACCGACAGCAATGGATTCGTTCCAATTTCGCCCGCAAATTCCAATGCCGCGGTTTTCTCCTTTTACCGATGCGTCCGAATACCAGATCACATTATTTCTGTCTTCGGTATTAATCGCCACTGTAAAGCCACAGTTGAAGTCGTAGACCGGTGTTACACTGTCCATCGGGCAACCGATGTACGGGAAGCCAGCTCTGCTCAACATCTCGGAGCACCCTTTACTGGAGCTTGATAGTCCCATCCTCAGGGCGCTCCTGATTGCTGTGCCTTCTATGGCGATTGGCAGGGGCGGAATGGCTGTCAATGCAGCAGTAGGGGTCGTGTATCTCGCCCCCGTAATTCCAAGGCAGACAAGTCTATGGAGCCTTTGCAATTTCCGGGTTTCATACGTGGTTGCAGTCCCCAATTATTTCCAAACACTTTCCGACATGCCCAGAATGCCATTGTAGCCTTCTGGAGTGTCTTCTCAATGTGTTTAGACCAGTTGAGCCTGGCATCCAGGGAAGATTTGCGTACATAGGACTAGAGCATATATTGATAAGGTCAATTTTTGTGATAAGTGATTGCAACTCTTTTTCTGACTGCGAAAATGTCGCTAAATTTAAATTTTGGGTTTCATAGGATATACAGATATCTGTATTATCTTAAAAATGTTTGACGTAAGTTTCAATTACAATTTCCAAGAAATAATGAAAATATAACCGAACGAATTATTTATTGTTTGAATCGATATATTAATATGAATAAATTTCTAAGCGAATGTTTTCCAAAGTCATGCTTTGCAAAGTGATAGCAAACATAGGCCAAAAACCAATCAACCGATGAACTTGAAGTTATTTGTGGTTAGTATATTCAAACTATCTAGTAAGGATGAAATATCGATACTCTTTGGTATCGATCCTTTCGATACCTAAGTATCAAAGAAAAGTATCGATACTTATTGGTATTGAAAATACACATTGGCGCCGGTGGATCAGTTGTTAACGTATTTTCAAATTATTTTTTATTCGTTACACTTATCTTTCAGTATATTATGGTCCCAATGTTTCTGATGTTACTTCATGAGAGTAACATTTTGAGAATGAAAAATATCGCAGTAATTACTAAGTACTAAACTTAATAATTTTAAAATTACTAATTGAGTAAATTAAGGAATCTACTTCGAAGTATCAAAACTTGTAATTTATCAACTTTTAATACTGCGATTGCGATGAATTGATAAAACTATAGGGAATATAACTTTCTTCAAAATTAATATTTATGTCAATGAGTAATAAACTATTTTGGATTATAGCCTAAAAAGCATAATTTGGCAATAAATTTCCCAATATTTCAAGATTATCTCGTGCATTACGTTTAATGGATGTTACTCATCATCGCTATCCACTCAAAAAGATCACACAATTCAACACAATTCGCTGCCTTCAGCAATTTAATTTAGTCGTCGATTTTGTGCATATTAAGTGTGATTAGAACACTTGGTTATTTGTTTGTTTTAACGTGTGAGTCGTACGTTCAAGTTCCTGCTGCCAATGAATGCAAAATCAAGCAGGACCAAACATCGAAAATTGTTGCTTTTAAAAAGTTCGTTTTTTCATTGGTAAATTTCATTGAAACAACTAATGAAAACTGAAAGAATTCTCACTCATCATCTACCTTACTCGACGAATTCGTTGACTGCAATGAATTGGTTGTTGTCAAGTCGCTTAAGACGCTCGTTATCCTATTGTTAGTCTAAATAAAATAGTCTAAACAAACGTATTTTAAACGCATTCGTATGTTGATATAAAAACGTTCTTTTTGTGATGCAATTTCCGTTTTTTTATTTGATAAATATCAGTGAAAACCAGAGCTAGTGGAAAATTCCATTCCGTAATATTGTCATGTATTTATGTGAATGCAGTAATGAAATAATGTATAATGATTGAATTTCCATCCATATTTTCAAATTAACGATGCAACAGCGGGGATGAATCTGCGCTCAGAGTACGATTACCATCATAATTGATAGCTGTGATTAACAGATGGCCTCAGTGTAGGGGCATGTCAAAAAGTATCAAAAATGACTAACTCGATACTATTGATAAGTATCGAAAATTAAAGTATCGACACGTGGTATCGGTACCGATATTTTTGTTTGACATTCCTACTATCTAGTCCTTGACATAGGTTTTTGTTTTTTGGACAAAGTAAGAACAGTGTAAAGTAAAATTCAAAGGCTCGAAGATTTCTCCAAAATCGATATTTAAAAAATTGGCTAGATAAAGATACTGTAATGAGATTTGGCGTTAGCCTTAGCTTGGCATAAAATTCTAAGCACATTTCCAAAATTTCGTCATAAAGCTTAACACTCAAAAATAAACTCACCATAAAAATAACCATAACAAGAAAACATATCCCAATCACAAACAGGAACGGTATGAGCAGATTATTCCAATTAACCCGCGCCTCCGTGTTGATGATGATAAAGTAGTCCGAATTATTGGCGTAGATATTCGCCAGCATCAACCCATCCGTCTCGCCGATAAACACCGACGGTATATGTATACCGGTGGAATTATTCGCCGACATGCGCTCCAGATTATCGGAGCCAACATTGTGAACAATCACGGCGTCGTAGTGCGCCGCCTGCGCATGCCGCACCTTCTCCTCAAACGAGCAGTTGAAGCGCGCCGCCAGCAGCACCCAACGGTGATACGGATTAGCTGCGATGGGCACCGGTGTCAGCGGTGTGCACGCGTCCGCCGGCTCCGGATACAGCAGTAATGCGCGTAGACCATCGTAGGGGATGCCGTTGCCGAACGTCGCCGGCTCGTCGTACATTTCCGCCTCAATGAATCGACCAGCCTGTTAAATCACGAAACAGAACATCAATTAAATCAATCAAAAAATAATCATCAAAAACCACAACGTCGACATTTATGACAGAAGAAACTAGTTAGTGAGTCATATCGTATTATCGTGACAATAATGATGACCCGTCGAGTAAACAGCGCTATTATTTTTTTTTCTTCTTTTTTTTTTAAAGCAATAATGCTTTATTTGAGCATCAACATCAGCGGGTTAATTAACGATAATCTGGGTGAAGTTAGCTTATGAATCGTCTTTCTAAATATAATAATATGTTGTTTGGCGAGTATGAGTGTGCTCTTGAATTGAAATTAAAATTGTGTGTTATCTCTGTTGCGAAGATGAGGGCAGACAATTACTTATCAAATAGATGCGCATATGTAATACTGGTTGATAGAATAGTATTCAGTTTCAATTACTATTTAATTTAGTGAGATAGTGTTTTAATCTAGAAATTGATAAACTTTTGAACTAGAAGTTGAAGTGCCTTTGCATTATAAGCCTTTTTAAATAGGTTCGTAGTACCTGTACTGAATTATTAACAATAAAATTGTTTTTTCTTAAAGAAACTATACGTATATATTTATAAACTTGTAAAAACGTATAACACGAAGCTTATTTCAAATAAAAATAGGGATATTTTGATGGATCACTTCAGATTTATTTAAAGTGTTCGTATACCCTTTAAATCAAGCACATGAATTTTTTTTTCACAATGTAGATTTGTTCAAATATAACTTAAAAAGTGAAAGTCCTAAAACGGAATGAGTATAATTAAAATATAATGTAATTTGTATTTAAGAAGTTTGAGTTACTTCTTAATAAATTGCATTATATATAATAAAACATTGGTTACAAAAAATCTATCTACTGAAACTTAAAATAAATTGAACATTATTTAAATTTAAATAATGTACAATATAAAAATCAAATGTTGACAACTGTCTTATGATGAGTTATGTCCCTCATACGGCCTTCTCTTCAATTTTCTTGACCAACGTCACACTGGCTGGGGGAAAGGAAGAGGGTCCCCCTTCCTTCTCCCCCAGCCCCAACCATTCTCGTACATTCCAAGTCATACAACCTCCTACACCCCTCGCATACACCAAGTTGATCACAAGAATCAACCTCGTTCCTACACAACATACACACAAACATAATGCATTCATGTATACTTCATCCATACCTTTCTTCCCTGCTGGCTAAAATTCGTTTATTTTCTGCTCTCATATTCTTTTTGACAATATAGACGGGTCTCCGTGCAATTGTTTGGATTAGTGACCTAAGTTATACAAACTTTTTGTTATACCTGGCGTTTCTGCTCTTTCACCTCTGACCATTTTCACGAATACACCATTGCAACATTCCTAAATCGCCTATCATTGCTTCCACTGCTTGTTCAGATAAACCCACACTCTCATACTCCCTTCTTCTGCTTTCTCTCCATCCACTCAGCCCTTTCCTTGCACATCATTCCCATATATCCTTTACCAATCACACGTTCCCCATTCCCTTCAGATTCTCCGCAAATCGTGCTACTCTACTCACAGTCACCCATTTAATTGTAATTCTCCCACTTTCTTGTAAATATATCTAGTCATAGATCTCTCGAAGCTCATCAAATCCTTGATGAAACAAGCCTGTTGTCCTCTCTCAATTATCTCCTATTTACTCAATCCTTACTCTTTCGCTTTATACCATAATCTACTCACTTCTGATTTCTCTCCATCCATTCACCTCTTCCCTTGCACATCATTCCCATGTATCCCTCGCCAATCACCCGCTCCCCATTCCCCTCAAATCATGATGCTCTACTCACAGACTCCCATTTAATAGTCATTCTCCCACTTTCTTGTAAATGTACCTAGTGTTAGATCTCTCGAGGCTCATTAAATCCTTGATGAAACAAGCCCGATGTTCTCTCTCAATTATCTCTCATTTACTCAATCCTCACTCTTTCACTGTATACCATAATCTACTCACTTCTCCTTTCTCTCCATCCATTCACCCCTTTCCTTGCACATCATTCCCATATATCCTTCACCAATCACACAATCCCCATTCCCCTCAGTTTCTCCTCAAATCGTGGTACTCTACTCAGAGACTCCCATTTAATTGTCATTCTCCCACTTTCTTGTAAATGTACCTAGTGATAGATCTCACGAAGCTCATCAAATCCTTGATGAAACAAGCCTGTTGTTCTCTCTCAATTATCTCCTATTTATTCAATCCTCACTCTTTTGCTTTATACCATGACCAAGCACTTCTTCTGCTTTCTCGCCATCCATTTACCCCTTTCCTTGCACATCATTCCCATATATCCTTCACCAAACACACGTTCCCCATTCCCTTCAGTTTCTCCTCAAATCGTGCTACTCTACTCATAGACTCCCATTTAATTGTCATTCTCCCACTTTCTTGTAAATGTACCTAGGGATAGATCTCTCGAAGCTCATCAAATTCTTGATGAAACAAGCCTGTTGTTCTCTCTCAATTATCTCCTATTTATTCAATCCTCACTCTTTTGCTTTATACCATGACCAAGCACTTCTTCTGCTTTCTCGCCATCCATTTACCCCTTTCCTTGCACATCATTCCCATATATCCTTCACCAAACACACGTTCCCCATTCCCTTCAGTTTCTCCTCAAATCGTGCTACTCTACTCATAGACTCCCATTTAATTGTCATTCTCCCACTTTCTTGTAAATGTACCTAGGGATAGATCTCTCGAAGCTCATCAAATTCTTGATGAAACAAGCCTGTTGTTCTCTCTCAATTATCCCCCTTTTACTCAATCCTCACTCTTTCGCTTTATACCATAATCTACTCACTTCTGCTTTCTTTCCATCCATTCACCTCTTTCCTTGCACATCATTCCCATGTATCCTTCGCCAATCTCCCGTTCCCCATTCCCTTCAGTTTCTCCTCAAATCGTGCTACTCTACTCATAGACTCCCATTTGTCATTCTCCCACTTTCTTGTAAATGTACCTAGTGATAGATCTCTCGAAGCTCATCAAATCCTTGATGAAACAAGCCTGTTGTCCTCTCTCAATTATCTCCCATTTTCTCAATCCTCACTCTTTCGCTTTATGCCATAATCTACGCACTTCTTCTGCTTTCTCTCCATCCATTCACCCCTTTCCTTGCACATCATTCCCATGTATCCTTCACCAATCTCCCGTTCCCCATTCCCTTCAGTTTCTCCTCCCATAATCTCAGTAGGACATCCCAGTTATTCCACCGCATCTGTTTCATACTTCCTCAAGAACTCCTCGCCTTGCATCCACTTCACATGCTTCCCCTACTTATCATTTGCACTAATCAGGAAGTACTTGAAAACATCCAATCTCCTGATCAACATTCCTACATATCATCTACTTCATCTTCTGCACATTCACTCTCAATCCTCTTTTATCCATATACCTTTCTACCCTATCTAACATACATTGCATGCTTTCCCTGGCCCTTGTTAATAGCACCAAATTGCATTATAATTACTTAATTTTATCTTCAATTAAAGTTGTTACTCTAACTTTATTCGTTTTAAAATTACTTTTTCAAAACTCACTTTGAAATCAATCAATAAACTAATCTAACAATAAACAATTCAAATGACTGACATTCAATTTTTATCTATAAACAACATGTACTAAAGCAAAAAATGAACTGAATGAATTTATCAGGAGGTTTTGCAATTCTTAGAAATAAATTTAAAAAATACTTACAACAGGCAGTACAAGGATATCAGCTGATGTAATAGTCATTAAAGTCACAAGAATAAGTCCAAGAGTCCACATTTTCGAATTTCCTGCTGTTTTTCGTCCCAAAAACGTAAAGAAATTCGCTGTCAATATATGTCCACGGCTACCTCTTCATCTGAACATGTCGATTCCACTCCACCAACTCTAAAATAAAATTCGCATGCTTTCAGAATAATGCTCTGCCGCAGTATCAAGTTTACACGAAATAATCAGTAGCCACGAGCAAGTACTTATAAACCTTGCAAACGGTCATCTTAAACATACGATAGCTAGCAAACTATGTAATGTGTGCTGCTTATTACATTGGCAGTGGCTTTGAAAAGTCACATCAATGTTCGCGTCGTTATCGCTCCGTAGTCGTATGCAGAGCAGTAAAGATCAAGCGATAAGTGCACGACACACGACACAAACCGAGAAATCGCAATCGCCAAAACAAGCACGGCCGAGAGCTACTGTTGAAAAACGAACGCATACGCAGTCGAGTGCTTATTGCTTGCGATTCCCAGGCATGGAGATTGTTTGTTTACTACGAGTGCATCAAGCTTGCTGTGAATTCGGCCAAAGATTAGTGTGACAAACACAGAAAAAAGCATCATCAGCTGACGCTTTTTTCTGCGTTTGTCACACAGGTTTCATAGGAATCGCTGTGGTTTTGCGTTGCTGAAAAAAAAAACGCAGGCAAAAAGTATGCAAGCAATGTTTCAACACATACCTAATGAGATATACGTCCTCGTAGTTTGTCTCCTCGTCAATCTTCCGCGATAATTGCTGTGTTTTTGCAGGCGAAGTAGGTGTGAATGTTGCACGTTGTTGTTTTTTGCGATGTTTGTGCGATGGCTGGCCACTTTTACACGATGTGATTGTTGCACACTCGCACTTGGTACACTTACAACTAGCATAGGCAAACACCTTGGATGGTCATATTGCTCATCGCCTGCCTGCTTGCTGGGGGTTTCGTGCGCGTTGAATTTGTCGCGAGTTTTGTTTCACTGTATCCTCACAAACGGTTTGCGTGCATTGAGAACATTTGACGTTAATGACCATGTCCAGTACGTCAAAAAATTGTTTTAGTTCATATTTCGGAGTATAGATGGCGCTGCAATATCCCTTTTAAAATTTATTTCAACAAATTATATTATAATTTTTTGACAAATTTCTAATTTATTCCTAAATCACGTTAAAATAACTATTAGACAGGCATAAATGTGGTTTTAAATACGATAATATTTATTTGTAAATTATGGCAGAATCGAAATTTTATATGTATTTATATTTTCTTATTTTATACCGAGAGAGACATCTATCAATGAGGTGATGAACCAAAAAGCTCAATTTGGAAAAGCTCATTAAGCAACCTACTTTATCGACATTTTAAAATTTCATTCAAAATCATATCTAGTTTAAAAAACTAGATAACATCGTCATCTTATCGTTAAGTAAATTATGTAACTCCTACCAGAAATCCTTAAAATATCATAGAAAACTTTAAAATACGTAAATTCCTTGGTATTCATTTCTAATATTGAAATTTTCAGGAAGTAATAACTTTTCAAGGACTGGTTATTAACTATTTAACCATGTTTCGACAGTTTTCGAAAATATCCTAACTTTTGAAAGACTTCTAATTAACTATTTTAAAATTTAAACATTTTAAAATAGTTTACAGAAAAGGACAATTTTACCTACTTTCATAACCTGTTAAAATATTTAAAAAAAGTTAATTAGCAGTCTTTCAAAAGGTGGAATTTTGGTAAAATTTCTGATAATCTATAGAAAATTATCAGAGAATTTTTGTATTTTAATGCTTTTCTACGATACATTGAAAAATTCTGAATGGAATTATAATATTTCCTTAACACAGAGATATGGACAGTTTTATCAACTTCTTTAAACTGTTTAAACATTTTTAAATAGTTAATTAGCAGTCTTTCCAAAGGTGGGATTTTGTCATAATTTCAACATTTGAATTTTTAATTTTAAGAGAGATTTTTGTATTTTAATGTTTTTCTACTATATATTGAGAACTTCTGGTAGGTATTATAAAATTTCCTTAGCACAGAGAGAAGGATAAATTTATCTACTTTCTTAAACTGTTTAAACATTTTTAAATAGATAATTATCAGTCATTCAAAAGGTGGGTTTTTGTAAAAATTTCAAGATTTGAAGTGAATATCAGATAATTTTTGTATTTTAATACTTTTCTACGATATTTAGAGAACTTCTGGAGGAATTATAACATTTTCTTAATACATAGAGAAGGATAATTTTATCTACTTTCTTAAACTGTTCAAACATTTTGAAATAGATAATTAACAGTCTTTCAAAAGGTAGGATTTTTTCAATATTTCAATATTTGAATAGAATGTCAGAAAATTTTGTACTTTAATGCTTTTCTTCGACAGTTCCAAAACTTCCGGTTGGAAGTATAAAATTTCCTTCACTCAGAAAGAAGGACAATTTTATCTACTTTCTTAAACTGTTTAAACATTTTTAAATAGATAATTATCAGTCATTCAAAATGTGGGATTTTGTAAAAATTTCAAGATTTGAATTGCATCGAAGATAATTTTTGTATTTTAATACTTTTCTACGATATTTTGAGAACTTCTGGTAGGAATTATAACATTTTCTTAATACATAGAGAAGGACAATTTTATCTACTTTCTTAAACTGTTTAAACATTTTGAAATAGATTATCAACAGTCTTTCAAAAGGTGGGATTTTTTCAATATTTCAATATTTGAATAGAATGCCAGAAAATTTTGTACTTTAATGCTTTTCTTCGACATTTCGAAAACTTCCGGTTGGAATTATAAAATATCCTTAACTCAGAAAGAAGGACAATTTTATCTACTTTCTTAAACTGTTTAAACATTTTAAAATAGTCAATTAGAAGTCTTTCAAAAGTTAGGGTTTTTCGAAAACTATCGAAACAAGGTTAAATAGTTAATAACACGTTCTTGAAAATTTATTACTTCCAGAATTTTTCAATATCAGAAATGAATGCCAAGGAATTAACGTATTTTAAAGTTTTCTATGACAGTTTAAGGATTTCTGGTAGGCAATATTTAATTTACTTAACGCTAATATGATAATTTTATCTAGTTTCTTAAACTGTCGTAACATGTTTTAAAAGTTTATGACAATTCTTTCAAAAATTATGATTTTCTGAAAATTTCAACATTTCTAGTCATGTAGAATTAAATTAAAATCTGAATCTCCACGTGAATTTCCATCGCGAACAAAATCTATACTTTCATTCATAATTGCTTTGCATTTAACTTTATTCCATCAATGATTTACACATAAATTCTCAATACGCCTTTTTTAATTCTTCATCCTAAACAAACAAACTTGAATACTCTTATATTTGGTGCAGACGTCTCCATCCTTAAACTTGTCGAAACATTCCTTGACTTTTTCCACGCTGAGATTTTTGCCTGGTGGAATAAGTGACTCTGCCTTTTCGGCAACGAAATTACCGGATTTGTCAATCACACCGAATTTCTCCATCATACACTTCGAGAGACATTTGTTCTTTCCATCTTCCAAAAATTTACGCAGATCAGCAGGACCAGAAGTGGGGTTTAAAGAAGTGAAGTCCAATTTCAGTTCCGCTGCGCATTTTCTCATATTTTCAAAGAAATTTTTCAATTTGCTTGGATCGGGTATTCCTGCCTGAAAATCACAATTAAATTTAATACTTTATTATTAAATATAGAAGACTCACTTACCTCAACCGTTACCAAGGCACATAATATTGCAGAGCAAATAATTAACTTCATTTTGATGTTTCTTTAGCGGATTATTTGAGTTTGTCTTTCAATTTATAGCTGTGAAAACTTTTGCGGTCTGTTGTGAGTTATATTTAATTGGGCATGTAATAATTGTTTTCATTTCTTTTGTTATTGGAAATTATATTAATGCGGCACATGTTTGGGAAGTGCAATAATGTGTAATAATAATTTCAAGGAAACACAAATTGATTAAATTGTTGGAACAACCTTGATTTAGATGATCAGGAAATGTAAATAATTCAATTATTTATTTTGTTATAACATTGCCCATTATTTTACATTTTGGTGACTATTGATATTTGAGATATTTAAATAATAACAATAAACACAAAAAAAACGAGTGTGTTTTTGACCATATGACTTATGAAGACAAACTAAATATGTAAGAAGTTTAATAATTTAAACTTCCCGCCACTACTAGCGAGGGAAAAGTTCAACCAACCCGACCGGGTTATTGGTCGGGTTGGTTGAGCTCACTATTATACAAAGACAGTGCATCATTAAGATTGTCAGACTAATCATCAACTGCGTCGCAAGGCGGCTGAAGACCAACTGCCGCCGACGACGCGC
>JAODAC010044326.1:0-11113 GCA_027575185.1 Mimaenictus wilsoni | reverse complement strand
CGCCTACTTAGGAAAATTACACTACAATACGCACAAATAGAAAATACAAATAGAAATACAGATATAAATACAAATATTTTGGAGTTCATCGACACTTCTAATCTTGCGATGCCCTGTTGATTCATACATCAACAGGTACTAATGTAAAACTTAAACTTTCAGATTATTTATAGAAGAAATGTTCGTGAATGGTGTTGGCGTTAATATATCTAGATGGTCTAGGTGGACATTTTTGTGTAAGGCGCGTTTAATGTAAATATTTTCTTTTATAGCCTTATAGTTTATAGCCTTTTACGCCTGGGTGTAAACATTTAAGATTGGAGATGGAGCAGTGGTGACCACTGCTGACCGCATGTTTGGCCATAGCCAACTGTTTGGGGGAACCCGCTTCAATTTCTTTAATATGCTCCAAGCCCCTGGTTAGGATATTGCGCCCTGTTTGACCGATATACGTAGCGTTACAATTATGACACTTGAGTTCGTACACCCCCCGAGTTAAGTAAATAATCGGTGGGTGATTTAATTTTATTATTTATGATTACGCGCAGTACTTAACACCACCGCTTCGCACTTACTTCTACTTTCTTGTGAAGGACTGTGATGTAGGCTTCAGTCTATTCTTTAGGTACCTGTCCTGTGTCTACGCAACAGCATATACTATTATCGGGTTCTCAATCAGCGCCGTTCGAGTACAAATTGATGTTTTATTTTATCTAACTTAGACCATTGTGTTAGTCTATCCTAGACCCGGTACAATAAAAAAGGAAGTTGTGCTTGAATGATTTGCTTGACGTATCTTCATCTCGTTTAAATTAAACTCGAATTATATTAATCATTGTTAAGCTTTTGCACTCGAGACTTTTCTCAGCCTTATTCTATGGTAATTCCAGACTAATGCGATTCATCAAGGCAAATTTGCTGCTCATTGGCTACTCTTCGACGAGCGTGGTTATCTTGCGCCGACCGCTCTACCACAGTCTCTTCATCGGACGCCGAATCAGCGCCGCTCGAGTGCAAAGGGATTTTTTGCGGAGCATCTACTACTGTTGTTATTAATTCCTTCAAATTCTTTTTCCAATGAAATTTATGTGGAATAGAGGCTAATACTGAGGATTAAGAATTCATTTTGCTCCACATCCGTCGGGGTTAGATCCATCCCCTCCCATTCCATTTAATTCTCTGTGTTTTTTTTTTGCAATACAATAACGTTAAATTTAATTGAATCATTTGAATGTTAAATTATTGAATTTGAATAACTCGATTGACTGCAACTGTTCTTTATAATTTATAACAATTCACTTTCACTCAAGGCCAGAAAACACACAGGTATCACGTGTTCTACCACGTTTCTATACTATTCATTCTATCTTTTCTATTCCTTTATCTTTTAATTCTTAGAAATCATCAAAGTTTGCAATTACGAAATAATTAGCATAACCTTGAAAACCCTGCCATTTAAACGAAATTTACGTAAAGTAAAATTTCTCCCTTGGATAATTTAAAACCAATTAAATGCTATTATAACCAATTAAATTTCGATCTGTTATAGAACGTGAGAGGATAAAGACCCGAAGTGAAAGTACTACTACTTTCTTTTGGTGAATTTCACGCGGCTTAGTCACAAAAGCCGAAAAAAATTACAAAAATCTGTTACATATGCGTGTTTATGTATCTAAATATGCGACATCTAATATGCGTGGTTACAAGGTAACCGGTTTAGAGGTTATGATCATGGCGTGACTACATACATTAAGTTATGCTTAAACACGTATAAATGTTATAATCAAGAAGTGGATAATAACAAGTAGAAAGTTGTCTTCTTATTCACTTATTTTCTTTCTCCTTGATTGATTTATATTAATTTATGCATAGCTTTACTTTCCTGATGTGTATGTTACGTAAATTATTTGGTAAACTTCATAATTTTTAAATTATTGACTGAAATGCCAATTTTTATTGATTCAGTGAGTCAATTTAGATCTTATTTTTTCCAATAGAATTTTTCTTAAAATTTGACTAATAATTAGCAATTAATTTTTTTTCAGTCGAACAAAAAATGGAGAAAGATAGATATATTTTAACGGCTATCGATCATTGCAGACTTTCTGCCATGAAACAAATGTACATCGTAATGCAAAGTATATATAATTGGTTTACATATTTATGTATGTTCATAGTAGTGTGTTTTCAGGAGTTTTGTATTTGATAGGTGAATTTGCAGTGAAAGTTTGTATTCCTTTCACTGCAAATCAATGGTTCAATGATAGCCAAATTAACTGGGTTATTTTTGAATTTTTGTTGGAGTTTGATATGCCGCATGTTGATGGGGAGTATTTGGGTTTTCGTGTATAACAGGGTGTTCGGAGGGTTATGAAGGGGGTTATTAGGATCCCGGGGTTTGGTGATGGTTCGCAGTGCTGTTGTTTCTGCTACTTTAATTATGCGTTTGATTCTGTTGGTAGTATTAGCTAACAATATCGGTGGATAGTCTAGGATAGGTCTGCAGATGGATTTGTAGATACGAATGGCCATTGTGGTGGAAATACCTTCTTTTCCATGGGTTAGAGTTCGAAAATGCATTGCTCTTATCTTGACCTGAGTTTTCATGTGCGTGGCCTGTTTTGTAAATGTATGTATGCATAACCTTTATTGGCATTCCGGTGTTCCTGATAACCTTTACAGCCTTTCCCAAATAAATAATAACAAAAATAAACCGAACAATACTTCATATACAAAACCAGTTATCATCCCAGGATCGCCCTTCTCATTTTCTTTTCCGGTACCATTTTGGTGATGACAGCCAGCCCACTCCCCTTTTCCTCCAGCCATTTTCCAACAATATTCCCTCCTCTTCCTTGGCAACCTAGCCTTCCCTTCTTCAGTCCTTCCCAGTCCCTTGCCAGGTGCTCTCAGGTCTCCACCCCTGCCAAACAAAATACACATTTCGTGTATTCCTGCCCCCATCCAGACCTTCCTGCCTCTCTCCTCCGAGCTACACCTAGCCCTTGCCAACAATGTCTTCGCCATTCCGCTTCTGCCCCTATCCCCAAAGTACCAGGGCCTCCTTTCGATAACCTGCACCCTTACGTACCCTGGGTTGTAGATACTACCCATTATCCTCTTTTGCCTAACCTGCTCCTCGACTTCCCTTCCTCTCCCCCTCCCCGCTTCCGCCACTGATACCTGTTCCGCCCACATCTCTTCCACCACCGCCACCGACAACCCCACCTCCTCATACGCTCGCCGTCGCCTCACCATCCGCTCACTGGACCCCCTGCTGCTACACCACTCCCACACCTTCCTAACTAACCTTTCATTCCCCATTCGCGCCAATCTCTCCTCGAATCTCACCACTCTTGCAAACGCTCCCCGTTTCATGCTCATTCTGCCCGTTTCCTGTAGAACCACGTACGCAGGAGTAAATGTAAATGTGATTTTGTTGTCAATGTCAAATTCAATACCCAGATATTTAACTTTTTTTTTCCGCATGTATGATTACGTTATCTTTGCTGAGGTTGGAGGTCGCCGGTGTTATTTTATGATATGGTATAAACAGATGACAGTTTTATTTGGGTTGATATTTAGGTGCCACTTCTTCAACCAATCGTTGACGGTGTCTGTGAGGGCGACAACAAAAAATATATATCAGAAATAAACAGTTTTTGTCTGACTATTCTGAATTAATCAGAATTTCATAAATTTACAAAATGAATTTATAATTTAAAAAATATAAATCATTTTCATAAAACTTGTTTTTCGACCATATGTAATGGTTATCAGTAAAACCACACATTATTTAATCAGCGCGAGGAAGTACACAACAAAAATGAATCACTAGCACGCGCTAGTGCAGTAAGAGTCATAGCGAAAATAAAAATATGACATTATTGCGCAAAATTGTTGAACACGTAGTGCAATGATTAAAAATATTGAGTCAGAACAAAGTGCAAGTTTTATGGATTAACAGAAAGAGGTTAAATGTAAATGGTAAATGTACGTTGTACTAAAGTGCATAATTCACTCTAATGATGCTTCACTTATTGTTCGTGTAATTAATTCATCATGGTCGTAATAGGGAATTGTGCAAAATCTCGAGGAAAATAGCATTGCATAACATCCATTTTAGTCTGGATTGTTATTTTGAAATTCGCGCTATGAAGGCGATTATGGAAGGATTATGTTTCACTGACACTTATCAATTGACAATGAGCTTAATTAATGAGTAAATACTTATCTCTTTCCAGTGTCTGTTTCATCTGATAGGCGGTACGATTATATTTACTGAAGAAATCGAAAAGTTATTTGTCTAGAAATAACGTTAAGACAAATGTTTGTTGATTATTACAAAGGTTTTCAAACTTTTTGTGGATGAACCCTTTCTTTCATTCATTGTTATATTCGTGTTCTGTTGTGTAATAATCTAATTGTATGTATTTCTCCAGTTAAACATTTTCAATATTTAATAGATCAACTGAAATTAACTTACAACAAATAACAAAAATAAACATTATACGTAGTTCACAGATTAAGTACGTCTCTCTTTACGCACGGTTCTTTTCACGCAGTGCGATTTTTGCCTCTACGCACGGCGCCATGCGTAATGAGGCAAAAACAAACATCGCCTGTTTGATCAATATTTTATTCGCGGAAATATACACAGACGGTGCAGCCCGGACAACACAACGTTTAAAGTTGGCCTTTGGTCGTAATAGGGAATTTTGTCAAATCTCGATAAAAATAGCATTGCATAATATCCTTTTTAGTCTGGATTATTATCATAAAATTCGCGTCATAAAGGCTGGAATATGTTTCACTTGCACTTATCAATTGACAATGAGCTTATTATCTTTTTCCAGTAACTGTTTCACCTAATATGAAAATAGTTGGTGCCCTAATGGAGAACTTAATCCATATGTGTAAGGATTATTGAAGCTATCTCAGCCTCTATAGGCATTGGTGCCACGTAGAGGTTTTGAAGACAGATTGATACACTGATTTGTTACAGATGCATCCGATGTGGACTTTTATTGTTGTAATTCTTATAATAGTAGACTGCCTAGTGCCTTAGAGAACATTTGTTGTGAGCTCATGATTGTAGGAGCTCACTTTTAACAGTTCTAGTTATAAAAAAAAACTTGATTTAACATGTAAACAATAGATACAAACAAAAGAAAACAAAATAATTAATAACTTCTTAAATCTACAGACATTCGATATCGTTCATGGTACTCTTGTTTATGTGCGTCCAAACATAATAGGCGGGATGACTATATTTACTGAAAAAATCGAAAAGTTATTTGTCTAGAAATAACATTAAGACACATGTTTTTTGATTATTATAAAATGTTTTCAAACTTTTTGTGGGAGGCCCCTCTATTTCATTCATTGTTATATTCATGTTCTGTTGTGTAATAATCTAATTGTAAGTATTTCTCCAGTTAAACATTTTCAATATTTAATACATCAACTGAAATTAATTTAGCTACAACCAATAACAAAAATAAACATACGTAGTTTACAGACCAAGTAAGTCTCTCTTTACGCACGGTTCTTTTCAGGCAGTGCGATTTTTGCCTCTTTCCGCACGGCGCCATGCGTAATGAGGCAAAAACAAACATCGCCTGTTTGATCAATATTTTATTCGCGGAAATATACACAGACGGTGCAGCCCGGACAACACAACGTTTAAAGTTGGCCTTTGGTCGTAATAGGGAATTTTGTCAAATCTCGATAAAAATAGCATTGCATAATATCCTTTTTAGTCTGGATTATTATCATAAAATTCGCGTCATAAAGGCTGGAATATGTTTCACTTGCACTTATCAATTGACAATGAGCTTATTATCTTTTTCCAGTAACTGTTTCACCTAATATGAAAATAGTTGGTGCCCTAATGGAGAACTTAATCCATATGTGTAAGGATTATTGAAGCTATCTCAGCCTCTATAGGCATTGGTGCCACGTAGAGGTTTTGAAGACAGATT
Source organism: Mimaenictus wilsoni (assembly GCA_027575185.1). Classification (NCBI taxonomy): domain Eukaryota; kingdom Metazoa; phylum Arthropoda; class Insecta; order Coleoptera; family Staphylinidae; genus Mimaenictus; species Mimaenictus wilsoni. Next base: position 5,129 of record JAODAC010044326.1, on the reverse strand, counting down.
GATACACTGATTTGTTACAGATGCATCCGATGTGGACTTTTATTGTTGTAATTCTTATAATAGTAGACTGCCTAGTGCCTTAGAGAACATTTGTTGTGAGCTCATGATTGTAGGAGCTCACTTTTAACAGTTCTAGTTATAAAAAAAAACTTGATTTAACATGTAAACAATAGATACAAACAAAAGAAAACAAAATAATTAATAACTTCTTAAATCTACAGACATTCGATATCGTTCATGGTACTCTTGTTTATGTGCGTCCAAACATAATAGGCGGGATGACTATATTTACTGAAAAAATCGAAAAGTTATTTGTCTAGAAATAACATTAAGACACATGTTTTTTGATTATTATAAAAGGTTTTCAAACTTTTTGTGGGAGACCCCTCTATTTCATTCATTGTTATATTCGTGTTTTTTTTGTCATATTAATATACATACAATTTCAGTAATAAGTATTTCGCCAGTTAAACAGTTTCAATATTTAATAGATCAACGGAAATTAACTTTGCTGCAACCAATACCAAAAATAAAGTAAGTAAGTCTCTCTTTACGCACGGTTCTTTTCACGCAGTGCGATTTTTGCCTCTTTACGCACGGCGCCATACGCAATGAGGCAAAAACAAACAGCGCCTGTTTGATCAATATTTTCTTCGCGGAAAGTTGGCCTTTGATCGTAATAGCGAATTTTACAAAATCTCGATGAAAAAAAAGCATTGCATAACATCATCTTTAACCTGGATTGTTATAAAATTCGCGTCATAAATGGAATGTTTCATTGGCACTTATCAATTGACAATGAGCTCAATTTCGAGATTGTCAGGTCAAACCAACATAAAATAGTTCAATAATATTATAATCCAATACTAAAATGCCACGTGATTAATTATAAACTAATTTAAGTGGTCAACACCGACGGCAGTCACACACTCAATTGCATAACACCTTAATTTATATTCTCCAAGATTGCATGTGCGCATCTAACATAAGTATTGTTTAGTGTCAAGGCTACTACGAACACAGAATATGTATCATTCCGGTTAATCAAACAAACGCGCATAATTAACGCGCCTATCATCATCGTTGCGCCTTCTATTGTCTACCACAAACAAAGATCGTGGCTCGTGCATGGCAGGATCAATTAATTCGACATTTCTCGCCACTGTGTGTGCACGTAATGAGTCATTATCGTCATTAGCTTGTGCTTGAATCGTTCCTACATGCAGCGCATTCATTTCCACATTGATTCCGATGATTTGAAGGTTGATCATTTCCTGGGTTATTCCTCGCCGGTGATTTCTGATTTGTGCGATAAAAAATAGGAAATGAATGAATATTTAATGGATGACTACTTCATTTTTCCAATGAAAACATGTTCGTTGAACTGATTTTGTGCATCAGTTTAACGAAACATCGCATTGATCGCATTTTTAATGAAAGTTAAATGTGTCAAAGTGCAAAGTAAATTGTAACTCACGTCTTATTGTAACGTGCTTGCTTGCTGCTCATTTGTTTTATCGATTATTTATTGTCACTTGTGCCAATTACCCTTGCACTGAGGTTATATAGAAATTGATATAGAAATATAGAAATATTTTAATTTAATCATTTAATAGACCATTGTTCCATTTTTTAAATATGAGTTTATATATCATTATTGAGAATGTGCAATTAGATACATGTTAGGTTATCTTATTTTAGGTTAAGTAGGTTCTTATGCGTTTTGTTAAATTAAAAAAAAAATACGATTAGATTTTTTTGAGTTGGGTTATTGAATAATATATTATACCACCAGCATGAGATGGAACTCATTGCCTCAGGAGTATAAGAAATTTCTGCGACTATAATGTGGGAGAAGAATAATTTCTGAATCAATAACTACACTGAAATGTGCACATTATACAACAGGAGTATAGAAAAACTGTTAAAAGTACTGTGGCGATCAATCCATTGCCGCACCAACAAGAATAAACATTAACACACCTCAAGCACCATCCGCATCAACAAACCTTAATCAGCGTCCGCCGAAGTTTGAGACTAAACATCGAGAATGCTGACTCGTCAAAATCGACATGGCACAACGAGATTGCGATGCACATGTTCCGCTTTGACGAACTAAAGAAATGGTCGCGTCACCATTTCCATCGTAACTATCGACCGTCTGAAGCCCGCCTACATCACCGCAGAGGCAACCTACGAAGAAGACGACGACGACCCTATCTGGTTATCTTTGCCACTACATTCCCCGCAGCAAGACTCTCAAACTTCCACCAACTTGCTGCCAACGATATCCCAGGTACAGACCTCGTTATCCCCGAAAACCGATTCGCCCATACCCATCACTAGGTAGCCACCGCCCAGCCCGGTTACGAGCCATTCCACAACCGATATTCCTTCCACAAATACTACTTCGCCCACCCCGCCACCGCCTTCCTCTGCAAGTCACGTCACACCGCCAGCGAAACCGAGACGAAAAGTCACCTTCAGCCTCCTAATCAGCAGTCCTAATTTTCGCCGTCTCCACCAGGAGGCCGATCGCCTCAATAGTCAACGGTCCAGCAACTTCATCTAATTCTCGACGATGACACCATCGCCAAGGCACCACGCCGCGTCGGGCTGCGACTTATTGCACCACGCACTCGAGGGTCCTCATCACAGCTCGCCTCATCATCTCCAGCAATGAACCACATGACGCACCTAGTCCCCGCCACGCAGATCTGCGACGGGAATGGATTAGCGATATATACCGGTGCTGACTCAACCATTAATTTGTTTGCTGCGAAACACTCGCGCCGTGTCGATTTTGTCGCCTCCGCATTTTCGATGTTTAGTCTCGATGAATATTATTTCGGCAGATGTTGATTTAGATTTCTGACGGATGTGATTAGAATTGATTACGACTTCGGCTGATGATGTTGTTCGCTCGTTCTTTGTGCGGGAACCACGGTTAGTGACCGCCACAAGCAAAAAGCACTAAGATAAATTAAAATTTCTTCGTAATCTTTACAATTCTTTTATGAAACACTTTCGGACAACCCCTGCTGTTTAACCCCAACTCAACCCATCATAAAATACAGATCATAAAACCATTGCACAGGCAAATTATTTAAATTTAAAATAAGGTACTAAAATATTTTATGACAAAGCATTACTCACAATGCCAAAGAAGTGATACACTTGTGGGTTGGGCATTTTATTGTCGCGTTAATGACATACTGAACAATAAACAATGCACAAATCTTTCACCTTGCCAATATCAGAATATGTTAATTCTCTGAATGTTAGCTAAGGTAAAGTAGTGAATATTCAAGTGTACGCTGCAGCTGTCGGTAAACAACTGATGAGACACATAAATCACAAAACAATGGCCTATCATAACAAAGATGACAATAGGTGCCGAGAAACGTAGTTTACATTTTTTGAATTTGACTGGAATATTAAATATGTTGAATTGATATATTTTTCTGAAAAAAAAAGTATTGATGAACATGAGTTAATTAAGATAGCAAAAATAGTGTAGCCAATTTATTGGGTAGACAACCAAATGAGTTCCGAATGATTTTATTGCGACATAAATTTTGACCACAATAATTACAACTTAACAATAGAGCGATGGAAGCGAAAACCTTGTTTGTTTTACTATATTGTTTTATGGTCTAATGTGATTTTAATTTTGTGGTGTCATTTAACTTTTTCTCTTCCTTTATTTGTTATTAACCCCAATCATTAGGTTGTAAAGAATATTATTAGCCATTGTATGTGGGACCGAAGTTGAGAGCATAACCGAGGTCAAGAATAATGAGATCTGGTACTCGGACGCATTGGTAAAGAGGATGAACCATGGCATTGGAATTCACGAGCCGAATTGGAACGAATCCCTTGCCGATGGCATGGCCCTGTCCATAACTCAAGCATAAATCATGGCTATATAGGTATGTGCTCAGCAGTGCCTTAAAAAGCTCTACAAGAGTAAATGCATCTATATCATGACAGACTGCGAAACGGCACTAACGGCTCTTCGCGATGAGCAGTGTAAGTCGAGAGTAACTTGGAACTGCAAATGTGCTCAAGAAGTTGGGGCGAAGCAATAAACTCACAATACAGTGGGTGCCTGCGCAACAAGGTATTGTAGGCAGTACTAAGACGGGTGTGCTAGCCAAGAAGGCAGCAGAAACCACTTTCCATGGCCCTGAACCGACTTGTGGATTATCAAAGTCCACCGTGAAGGAATGGATCAAGAATTGGTATTGTGCCAGTCACGAGACCGCCTGGAGGGACGAAGAAGGTCCTAGGCAGGCCAAAAGGCTGCTCGATGTATCACACAACAGAGCCCAAGAAATTATAAAGCTGAAAAAAGTGATATAGGGCTACTTGTTAGCCTACTGACAGGTCATGCTGACGTGTTGTACCATGTAACGCACGTAATAAACCGCGATACGAATAAATGTATATTCCGCGTAGGTTGGTAACGGAAAAGGGGTTCAACGAAGAAGTTTGAATAGGCTCAGTGAAAACTAGTAGCTCGAAAGCGTTAGTTAATCATCATTGCCAAACCAAGAAAACAATAACATAAGTAAAGAATAAGAAAAAAAATAGAAAGGAAAGATCCGACCTGAAGTTTTGTCGTCGTGGGCCCACGTTGCTCAAAAATGGCGGCACAATCACTCAATGAAACAAATCCGCGAAAACGCAAGGTGGGGTGCCGACGTTCTGACAAACCGGACCGAATTCGACTCTTTTTTCCTGATAGGAGGGAAGGAAGAAGGCTCGCGTACGTTTCAAATTGTGTTGCGTGTTTCCCAGCCATAAGTCACACATGTGCACAATGTCTGCCTTGCAAAAACGGACCCTAACAACCACCTAGCCAATATTGGCAAAGGCGACCTCATAAGCTGCAGACTATGTAAATCGGAGGTAGAAACAACCGAGCACCTACTCTGCACTTGTGCATCCCTAGCACCTGAAAGACATTCTTTGCTAGGCAGCGAGCAGCTAAGGCTCGCTGAATTCAAGAGGAAGTCGATTAAGGAGATTCTAGCCTTTTCGAAGATCATCTCCGTTATTGGCCCTTAGTATTGGTCCATGCACAATAGATCAAAGTTGGTCGCAGTGCTAGTGGCGTTGACCGC
>JAODAC010044315.1:0-11118 GCA_027575185.1 Mimaenictus wilsoni | reverse complement strand
TTCTCTCTCCACTGACTTTTCCCTCGTCTAACACACCATATCCACACATGCTTAACCCATCTATCATCCGTCATTCGCTTAAATAACTACATTTTAAGATTTATTGGTTTATACTCTGGTTTAACTAGTTGTTATAGAAATGAAGTGAAATAGTGCTTTAAAAAGTGGATTCTAACTGCTACCAGAATAATGCTATTTGCTCTCTCTCTCTTCCTTCGCTTTTTCATAAATCATATTTACACGTTTACTATCCTATGATGTAATAAAATGACTGAAACGGAAATGTGCAACTTTGTAGCAACACAATCTGTGTAATTTTTTATCAAATTTGCCTCATCCAAACACTACACTAATGAGTTGTGATTACATATACGCGCACTTCCTCTTGCGCTACGCTCCTTGATGAAGGCATGCGGAGTGCATATGGCGAACCCCAAAACTCGTTCAGGGCGCGGCGCGTAATAAAACTAAAAGTCGCAATTAATCCAAACTGCGCACGCTGCGCCCTGCGCCGCCATCGCGTAATGACTTGATGGATGCGAGCCAATTCGGGTTGTGTCATAATGCAGCGCAGCGGCTCTAATGATTAATTGCAAGTGCAAACTGATGTTTACTACTGCCATGCTCCGACAATGGCACACATGCTGCTCGCGGACGAAGGGCGAAATTTGAAGGATTTTTGCGCAATTTGTTTGCCCCTGAACTTTCGATGCACGAAAGGCGTAGGTTAAGCCAATTGGCCGAAGAGGTGAAGTTAACAGGCTCGCGGCCAATCGTGCAGCGACTTTTTGCTTTTCAATCAAATTCGTTTACGATTGCACGCCGTCGTATCGTCAAATCCCAACTTTGCATGCATAAATAGCTTGCGGTTTATACAAGTCAGTGTGGTAATAATATTTATGCGCACATCTTTCCTTCGTTCATATTTACCTCACCAATGCTTATAAAACGTTTACGAGTATGCCCACTCACTCTTACTCTCAGTACGTACTTGAAAATGTGTTACAGAGGTTCTCAAACTATAACCTTCTTCTTCTCTCAGCCTAATGATCTGTTGCCGGAGGAAATAGAAGTTATAGTGTCAGCACCAGAAATTGAACCTGGGGGTACCAGGTGTGTAGCGATCTTTCCAATTAAAATATACACGTAATTGTTTACCTCTTTGAAAAATTACGACGAGATGGGATAAACTGCACGGAATAGCTTCTATGCTATATCCATTTCCTAGAGGGACAAAGAATAAAACTCTCCCACTAAAGCTCAGTGTTCGAGTGCCGTTGTGCACTTATACAAGGTGACGGCATTCAATCTCAGCAGTGGAAAGCTCTAGTATGCAGGTATGATCACAGATGACTTAACTGACAACGCCCTCATAAGGGATGCAAGCAAGTCTGTCGTAGGCGAGTGAGCTGGACTTTTCCGTAGAAGTAAAGCATCGCTAGGAGGCAAGAAAATGGATCTATTCCAATTCGTGAATCGGGCTTACGCTGAGCGATCCATCTGAGGACGTAGATAGTCTGATACATTTGATCGGAGTCTGAGGAAATCTAAGAAAAGAAAATTACTTATGAAACTGAGGACCACGTAATCCTATCTATATGTTAGAAGTACATGGTACTTGACTTGAACCGAATTTCTTAAATATGTCTATTCATACAAAAATTCACTTCATACGCTGTATAAGTAGTTTCAATGACCTGGAATTATCCCAGGGACCCATAGTTTGGTAACTCTGGATTTGTTACTAGATGCATGAGTAGATTCAATATGTCGGATACTAAACACTTTGCTGATTCAATGATTGTATGTGCTCATCTTACGCCGAGGTGTTTTTGGTGTTGAGGATCAGTCGTCCGGCCGATTTGGTTTCCAACTCGGTTTTCACTTTTCTTATCGGCGTGGCAGTAAAACGCTAGCGCGCGTCCTTTGCTCGCGGTCGTTTGCGATCTCGTAGAAATTGCACGTCGGTCGTCGAATAGCGCGAAATACGAAACGCGAATCGGACGTTGTTAGCGCTTGCAACACGCCGCGAGCTGCACGAGCGTTGATGATGGCGGATGGGCCGCAGGTGAGGTGCTGCCGAGGGATGCTGCGACGCCATAAAAATACTTCGAGACGGCGTACGTACAACAGCGCGACGCACAATTAAAATCAATCGTACGCAATGAGTCCTTAACATTCCATCGCGTGCGCCACGCTGCGTAAGGTGCGCACACCGTAATGACCTGCGATTTTAATTGGATTGACTGGATGTGCGCGCTGCGGTTGTTGGATCGGTGATGAAATATCTTCGTGGAAGATATAATTATACGTGCGCGGGTATCAATCCGAGTATTTGGCGTTGTTGACCTAGTCCTGGAATGGGATGAGTTGAATTATTGAAATCATTGATATTTTTTTTAAGTAATTTTTAGTCGAACATTTTTAAACACCAACTATGAGCCGCAGTATAAAAACGTGTATACTTATCCATCTTATCCAGCTTTCTCGTACTCGCACCCGTTGGGAAACACTTGAATCATCAAATATTCTGGCATGATCATCTTAATATATTGTAGTAATTTAATTGACAGTTATATGGCTATTGGTATTCTTACAAGGACCTTACTGGTAGGATTTGTAAATTTTACAAAAACTCTAGAAGTAGGTCTTTACTGGAACATTACGCTTTATGTGATAAGCGAAGTCAGTTCTCTACACATGCGCGCAATCACTCTCTCTTTTGGCCTGCGGTGCACCATGGCGCACCAGCTAAGAAGCTAGGTGTGTGTTTGCGCTGGGATTTGCCCCACGCCATCACACCATCATCGCAACGCAACACATGAAACACGGTGCGCGGCGCGCAAAGTTTGTAAAGTAAAGTCGCGTCGTCGTCGTCGGCTCTTGCGGTCTTCGCGGCTGGCATCGGCGCGAGCGCGGTCAGTCTACACCGGCATCTCGTGAGGCGTCGAGTCTGTTGTGTTGCTGAGTCAGTTCCGCGCGCGCACATCACGTCCGCATCCCGAAAACACCGGCACAACCGAATCTCAAAACAAACATTTCTGTGATACTAGAACAAGTAGTGTGTGTGTATCCCTAAACAACGTGATATATATTTAAAGTCCTATTAAAAAGAGGAGGAATATGCCAGGAAGGATCCATCGATTCGTCCTGAAAATATCTGACAGCTACAAAAAATGTGGATGGAACTGGATTGGAAAAATTGATAGATATATTTATTTAGATTATACCCGAATGGATTAAGTCCAATGTGTAATTCTGCAGAATGTTTTCGCTCAGTTTTTGAATTCCCCTCAGAATGATTAAACTCCAATTGTGATTTGGAGGAAGAGGATCACAGTGTGCGGCGACTTTGCCAACGGTGCGCGTGGAATAAAAGTGACTTAAGTGGTGCGCTTGTGGTGCTCGTGGTTGGATTAAGTGCCGCTTTGTGGTCGCGTCCTGGGACGCTGAGGAGTAACGTTTCTAGGAAGATTGTGTGTCCCGGAGCAGTGCGGCGCGCTGCACAAGTGAAAATTATGCGCGCACGATGGTAATAACAATATCACAATTTAATTTACGACGTGTTCTATTTGTGGATTCTGGTAAATATGCGTGGCGCTGTAGAGAGATTGTGCCTAGCTCTTGAGCTCCCTTCTAGGTGCTCGCGGTGTGCGCCAAGTCGCAATTTTCCATCGGAAACGTGTCAGGTGCTCGTTATATCATTACACCGCACTCGCTTTACAGCGGATAATGATAGATAATGGACGCCGTTCGTATATAGATTACCGGTTCGGCATCCCTTCCTCGCACCGCGGGCGCGTGTGGCGCGGATTTTATGCTATGTGTACACATACTTAGCGGCCGTTCGCGCCGGCACGGGAGTTTGCAAACGCGCAGGCGCTACTTACTTAGGGCGCACCACCCATTCTAGGCGCGTATTGCTCTCCTTTTGCTAATACGTCTAGTAAATATAACGCTATTCTATATTTAGCAAATTCATGTTTGGATTTATACAATTAGTGATTAAGTCTTCAGGTGAATTGTTCAATATCAGGTGAAAATAAGTCATATGAACACAATATGTGTTTGTAGTCCCAGATTGTAGTTAGGTCTGTAATGTGAGGATCATCCCCTGGATTTTCAAATGAGCCCTCATTTATATGTAGTGCAAGGATGATTCTTACTTTATTACTTCAGATGTTACCACGCTAGTTTTCCCTATTTATCGTCTCTAATCCCTTTCATCAGATTGTCTTAGGTTGCGTAGATATGGATTAATCATAAGTTTTTCAAATGAACCCTTATGTATTTGAGTTGTAAGGAGATACTCTCGAGTATCCTTGTAAAGCCTTGAAAGTTTTGTTGGTCATCTTGTTAAATTCAATCATTATCATATAGTGTTATTCAGAAAGTTCCTTTGCTTGTGGTCATTGTTTATCGTATTCAGTCCTTTACATCAAATTGTCCTGGGTTCCTTGGACATCTGTTATCCACAAGTTTCAGGACCTTCGTCATCTCATGTTGCCTGTGGGTTACAATTCCATTTCTCGTTTTATTATCTATTTCTTTTTCTCCCTGCATGTTCCATCCAATCAACTCATGTGTTGAATCCTCTTTATTAGCAGTAAAAGTTTATACTTCAAAAACCCTAGTCTTCCACTGGAAACTCCACATCAGAGGTTATTAAATTATTGTCATTCGGACGTCCTACTTATAATTTTTACCAGTGTATATCTGATTAGATCATCCTCTAAGGTGGTCCTTATGGGGTGTATGAATCCACTTCTTTACGTCCAGTGTTTCTAGATTACTACAGTTCCTTTTATTATCTCAGTTTACGTTTTTTAGACTTCGCTACCTTAATTACCTGAAGTGGAAAAAGCATGTTTTAAATTTGTAATACTGATAGGACCTGAAAAATTACGCGATTTGAATCGCGTTGAATATAAACATTCCCTTAGACGATATTTGCATGAACTTGGCTTACATCTTCTAGCCAAATCGCGTTTTCAATCAATGGCGATATGATTAATATTTTAATCTTTGTAAATTTATTCCACGAAGGAAATCCGTTCCGACTTAAACGTTTTACTTTTCATAGACTTTTGCTTTTTTTTCGAACTCGTCTGCGTGATCTCTCTTGTTGGCTTATTTTTCAATTTGTCGTTTTCGGGCCGCTGCAGGCTGCAAAGCAAGTCAGATCGGTTTCTTCATCGCCGGCCGATGGCAGTTAAAAGGCCATCGCGTTTTACAATACGCGCGGAAGGCGCGCGAGCGAGCCACGGAAAACCCGTTTGTTTCGATTACGTTACATCTCGTTGTGTCGTTTCTTCGACGCGCACCGAGAGACGCTCATGATGATACATGCTGGATGCTGGAGGAACCCTATTCATCGACTGGACAAAGCGGTTACTTTTTTTAACGGCGAGGCCTTTTTCATTGCTTTTTAATTAGTTTTTATTTTCTTTTACTCTTGCTTTCATTCAGTTACTCGCATCGTCCTCAGTTTATGTGTGATCAAAACGTTTTGGTGCGACAGAATTTTACAATGTTTTCTTTTTCTGTGCAGACGAGACTCGCAATTCAAACATTTTCGGATTTTTTTTTTTCAGGATTTAATTACTTTACATTTATTTTATTGTTTATTTAGTTGCATTTAGTGCATTAATTATGTTCGCAATTAGCAATTAAGTAACCTCGGCACATCAGATAACAATATTTAGCCACGTTTTTTCAAGGTGGTACGTGTGGAAATGCAGTATTGCATGGTAAACATGTATTACGTAAAATCCAGTAGTTAAAATGCAAAAGTTGTTGTTAGAATTATGGTTAGGTTGCGAGTCTACAGTCAGTTTAAGGTCAGTTTGAAATACACAATTACAATTAGAATTTTGGTATCTAAGTCGGGAAAACACGTAATGACTAGGCTAGAATGACTAGAAAAACATCTTTTATATCTCTGACATGGCCTAGAAACATTAATGTATGTAAATGTTTAAATGAACAAAATGTATAAATAAAATATTAAAAAATAGTGTATATATTTTATAGGCTATCAACCCTGAGATTTTTCCGCCGTGTTTGTACATATATTTGTGTCTTACAATTTGCATTTGTTTTGCAGTTGTTGGGTGTTGAATGTTGATGAGTGTTGAGAGTTGAATGTTGAGTGTTGAATGTGTAGTGTTGTAAGTGTTTGTGGTAAGTTGTGGGTGAATAATATTCGCCCGGTGGATTGCCCACCTCGGGGAATCGAACCCCGTCCTCCTACGTGGTTTGCTGAGACGCTACCACTAGGCTGCCCAGGTGGGCTAAAATATTATATTCTTAAATTATATTTTTATCATATTAAGTCTCAAGTCGTTCACATAAGAGCATAGTAGAGTTTTGAATTGAAATATATGTAGAGTATCGGAAGGAAATTTAATTTAGCACTAAGTAGATTCAAAAGTGCGTCTCCGTTTTCCTGCGGGAAAATGGCAACAATTAATTGTCTGTGCCAATGCACTTACGGCCGATAATGAGGGCAATTAATCATCATTAGGCATGCGCTCCGGTTTTCTTGCTTTATTGGCGTGTGCATTTCTAATCAGTTTGTTTTCTAATAAGCAGTTTGTTTGCGGATGGCAGCTAGTGCCTGCCGATGCTGATGCTGAATGTAAGCGGATTAACTCAGTGGGTAGATAGGTAGGTTGGAGCTTGGTTGGTTGCATGTGCTTGACGGAAGCGCTTGAGAAATGTGGATGACATTACTGTTTACCGTATTACGTTTGCTAATAATTCATTCGGAATACATTTATGGCGTTTGTCTAGCTCGGCCAGGCGCACGGGAACTGTGTTTATCGCTCGGCCAGTCGGTGATGGACTTAGGCCGACCTGAGTTTGTTTGCGGTTTGCGGTTTTGTGAATACCTTTGGCGTGTTAATAGCTCTATTGCCATACGGCGGCGTAATACTGTTATGTCTATTTGGGATTTTTTGTATGCACCTACTTTGGTTTTATATTTTTGTGGTTATATTAGACTAAAAAATGGGCGATAAAGCTTCCAGCAGAGCATTATGAAGTTAGTAGATAGATAGATACCTTTATTGGCATTCTGTTCCCCATATTTTCGTACATCCCCATTATACAATATTCTTTCTTACTGAAGTGAAATTAGTAAACAATCCCAGAAAAAACATTAGAGATTTCCATAAGAAAAAGATAAACAAATAAAAATCGAGAGTGCAACGAGTCTAAAAATTAGCGCTCGCAAAAGTTGTACCAATTTGGGTACTATAAACAACATATCTAAAGGAGAAGAAGTACTCTCGATTTTTATTTTTTTCTTATGGATTTATCTTTTTTTTTTCTGGGGCTTTTACTAACTTTTATTAACACCTCTAAAAAACCTCTATGTATCAACAGTATTTAAATTGCCACTATTTTTGACATAATTGTTACAGTAATGTATTTGTTATTTTATTATTTTAATATTTTCATGTAAATACCTCGTCAAAAGCCCACCTGGACAGCACCGGTGCTTCGGCTTACCACGCAGTCGGTCGGGGTTCGAGTTCCCGAGGTGGGCTCCCACATGTGTGAATTAATTATTTAATTAATTCACACAAAATCCACACCATTAAAATTCGCACTACAAGAATCGCAACAATTACAAATCACACACCAAAAATCGCATCAATCGCAATATGCGTATCTCACGACAACTACAACAAGCAAAAACCACGAGGTAATCTCAAACACTCAACAAGGCATCAACACAACACAAAAAATCAACAATAACAACATCAAAAAATTATCATGTAAAAATATAAAAATAATTAATAAACATGTATCCAGGCTGAAGGACCAGTTAGGTCGATAGCCAGGTCTATGGACCAATTACAATATTAATATTATTATTTACCACGTCAAAAGTGAATTTTCATGTTTAGGTTATCAAATATAAATTTCCATAAGCGAGGTCTACCTTTAATAAAGAATTACACTTGGACGCCACGATATATAAGAAAAATATTTTATAGTTGTTGCAAAATTTATGATATATTTTAAAATCAACCATTACATTTCAATATCATAAATTGCCTTCCTTTTTTTAATTTTTTTTTCAATTTAAATTAATTGGACCATTTTAATTTGATGCTCGAATGATCGCTGCTAACTTCTTATCGGTTAAAAATAAGATGAAATGTGAGCATTAACATAATTATTTCTATAATAATATAACTAAACACAAATAATCTGCCTCAAAACACGCGCACATTTTAATAACAAAGCCAGCATCCATAATGACCAGATAAATTCAAAGAGAACGCAATTACATGTGCTCACGGGCCCCTGGTTCCTGCAAATCACCGCGTTGTACACATATGCCGATGGCAGGGCGTTTTGTCGTTGATGTTGTCGCTTAGCGCGCGGCGTCATTATCGTCAGCATTATCGCGACCGATGCGCGCTGCCTGCTGCTGCGATACCACACGCATACTCGACGCACTTTTGTTTCGTAGCCTACACTCTCCCGGGCGTCAAACCGCCGCCAGCAGGAAGCGGGGTGAGCACATGGTGTGCCTGCCCATTCTCGTCGCCAATAGACCCACAAACAATAACGCTGCAAACCGTTTCGGTCTCTTCGAATCGGCATTGGCCGCGCGCGAACACCACTTATTAGAGCATTCCGCGTGTTGGCCCTTTGCGCAGTAAAAGGCTAATGTGTGCAGCAATGGCGAAGCGAGCGCAACAAAGTCCGACCGAGAACTACAAATGGGATTGCCTTTTGATGCCTGGAACCGTTTTCGGTATCGAACTGGGATGTGCCGGGGCATTGATAAAGGCCACAAAGCAAATACGAGTACAAATTCCCATAGAATTTGAAAAGGAAAAATTGGGACTTTTAGTAAATGGAATTAGGATTAACAGGTTTCACTGAAAGATAATCCCATTTTAAAAGTCGACGGTTTGGTTACGTGCCTGATCATATGGTAATCATTAAATAACTATGAATGTTTAAAGTTCAAATTAACAATAACTTATAGGTAATATTTTAATCTTTATACTCTCTAAGAACAAGGCACAAATCGCTTTAATAATTTATTACTGTGTCGTTGCGTTTCCCAGTATTTCTTCCAACGTTTGTTATGCTAACCTAGTTTTAGCTGCGTAAACTCACTGCGTTTGCTTTACAAAGCGATTGTAATTAAACGCAATTGTCCGTATTCTTCACTGAGTTTGATTTTCGCTGTTCAATTGTTTTGCAATTATACCTCATGATAATAATGAGTAGTCGTGCTATAGAAACTCAAATCGGGCGTTCATTGTTAGCAAGGATTTCTATTTGGCGAGATTTTCGGCGTACGGTGAACAAGTGCAATTATTGTTCACTAAGCGTGTTCATTTGCGTGCGGTATTGACGGCAGCTAATTTCCCAATTATGCACAGGTACATGAATCGAGTGGTTTCTATTTCCAAATCCATTAAATCCAATTACACGCAGTTGCAACAACGGACAATAAATAAACAAATTGTTTTATGCTATATAGTTTTTATGTTTCATTTCAATCGTTTTGTGAAAATAATATTTGCTTAATTGGAAAAAGAGGGATTTACCTGAAAAATGAATATGGGTGTATGAGTCAGATATTAACAGTTGTGTAATACTATGTTTTTACCGATTAGAACTCATGTAAAACTTCATTGATGATGGAGAATGTTTAGGAAGGCGTTTTTATTATGCGAATTTATTGTTCATTTAGATTTCGGATTTGTAAAAAACGGACGTGATAAAATGTGATCTATGTTGAGTTGATGCTTCTACGATGGGATCGGAGCAGAGAATATAATTTATTGATTGCATGTTTCGATGTCAAATTTGATACTATTATAATTAGAATGTTATGCAAATTCGTTAAAAATTATTTCAAGGGGTAAAATAATTGTCAGGAAAACATCTTTTAATATTGTTACGGTCCTGACCAAACAGGATCTTTTTAAGTTAAGTTCCTTGAGATAGCCGATGTGTTAAGTTCAACTCACCACTAGGTCTCTCTTTACAAAGCACACGATGACCTGCTCACCCTACGTCTCTGTTAAGAAAACACACGATTTCCAACACCATATCGTCTTTATTAAATCAAAATGACAAGAACAAAAAACATAACAAACTCGCCAGAGGAGAAATAGGCCTAGGGCAGCGCGTTCCACGTTTGGCGTAATCCCTTCCCTCCTGATTGCTACTCATCACATCCCTTACGACTTAAGAATAGTAGTGCAGCAAGCACCGCCTATCCTAGACAACCAACTCAAGAAATATAAATATGACATTTAACAGCACTTAGTTTTCATGATTTGACGAACGCGGTCTCCGCACAAATTTGCGAATTCAATCTTCGGTCGCAGACGTCAGACAGGCGGTTTAAATGGGGATGCCGAGCCGGGAATCCGACCACCCTACCAATTCTTGAGAGTGGCGAATAATTCATATAACGAGATTAACTGCTGTGATTAGAGATGAATAAAAAATTAGATTATACCAGAGAAAAACAACATATGTTGTTGATGTTGTAGGGGTGCCCAAAGTTGTCAAAAAGCGGAGCATTTTCAGCATATGAATTGTTGCTTCGTGAAACACTTAGCAGTACGTCGCAGAATTGGAATATCTTAACTTATGGGGTTAATTCGAATTACAAACTCTACCCAACTGTCGTTTAGAACAAGACTTTCGTCTAGTTGGTTTAGACCAAGACTGATTTTATTATACTAAAACCTCCAAAAGGAAACTTAAATATCCCTACTCTTGACAATACTACATGCGGATGAAAATATCTGACATACAAACTGGTTAAAGGAGTACAGAGATGGGTGCAAGAGATTGAAGTACAAGCGTCTTTTCGAAAATTGGGAATAGTCTGAATTTTCTATAAGATACAGTGTTATAAAAACCCTTTTAACTTTCTCTAAAATTACAATAAGAAGCAAAACCCTAACTTGAACAGAAAGTAGGACACAGCAACCTGCTCTTGAAGTATTTAAAAACTAATTAAAGTGCACAAAGGGGTAACATTCGCACATGACACAATAAAAAAATGTATATATTTTAATGGCTATCAACCCTAAGGTTTTTCCGCCGTGTTTGTACATATAT
>JAODAC010044314.1:27919-55047 GCA_027575185.1 Mimaenictus wilsoni | reverse complement strand
TGTCGCCTTTACTGAGCCTTGAAACGTTACTCGTTGTTTTACTAGAGTTAAGAGGAGAGCGTAAAAAATGGAAAGTAAGTACTATATATCGATTATTCAAAGTCGAAAAATTCGAAAAATGGATAAAACAAAAAAAAATAGATATTTCAAAAGTCCTGAAGGAGAAAAGAAAAATACCGCCACCTCCACAAAAATGGAATAAAACAACAAATAATTCTATTGAAAGTTTCTGAAACTAAAAATAACATCACAAAGCAACAATGCTACCATGTGACACATGAAATATGCAAGTTTCCACTCCAAAACCTTTCCCACACTCACCCACCATACTCACCCAAAAACCATACGGCACATTGTCATGCAGGCAAACAGGAAAACCCCATGCGTCAAAAGCTCGACCGAAACTGTTGTTAACTGTCCCAAGCCGAAGCAAACAAGTACGAAGTAATAGTCGATATAATAATAATAACAACAATTCGTGCAACCTACATAAACAACGACAAAAAGTGCCTCCATCCAACTGACGCGATGCCAACACCGAGGTTTGACGGCAATGCACGCTCACCACGCCACCCCGCCACAAACCGAACAATCTAGGTTTGGTCGGTTTTGTGTTTGCGTTTGTGTGCGATGTAATTGTGATGGCGGTTGGCGACGCCGCCGTCGACGACGGCGGGCGGTTTGGCGGTGTTCTTGGTTCGGGGGTGGTATGGTGGCGGTGGCAGTGCCAGCATGCTGGCGGCAAAAGAATTGATCGTGGCGGCAGGCGGGTGGTAGCGGTGGCGGCGATGGTCGTTCGTACAGTACTTGCGTAGTTGTACATACGAGTAGTGCGCAATCCGTTTGAATAGTGGCTAGTTTATTTATATTTGTATACAGAAAAATTCTTTAGAGTTTAAAACAGTGTAAAAAGTCTAAATAAACATCGAAAATCTTCTTAAAGACGTTTTAAAAATGTAAATTTGCGTATAAAAACGTTCAAAAATAATTGACAATAAAATTTAATAAATAAATATATACAACTAACAAAGTGTCCATAAAATAATGTTATACATTTCCTCAGAAAACTTTGAAAAACCTAACTTTCTCTTTAAAAAAATGAAAAATGCTCGAAAAATTTAAGTTAGCAGTTAAGTTCTAATGGAAATAACAAATATTGTTTAAAAAATAATAATTTTCCGAATTAGTCTATCTAATATTAGTTAAAAAATGAAAATTTAAACTATTTTTAGTCATTCTTAACATTTGGTTACTAAATTTCCAGTGAAATCACCGTAAAAGTTATGATTTCAACATGAAATATTGTAAATGTTTGGTTCAGACTCCTTCAAACATTCATTGTAAATGAATTTGTACAGATAAATACCGAACATAGAAAAAAAAAGTTTCCTCCACTGAGCCTCGATTCAGTTACTCTAGGTCAGCTAGATATAGTTAAGGTGCTAGTATGTACAAAATATCTTAGAGGAACCGAAAATTTGCCTTATAAATATATTGCCTTCAATAAGTATTTAAAAATTGTTGATACTTTGAACTCTTGTTAACCAACATTAAATATTTTATAAAAGTTGATTCTTGGCCGTATTGGAAATAAATTGTATAGAATATATACATTTTAATTGTTATTTTTTTCTTTAAATTATTATTCATCTAATTGAAACAGAATAAAACAACAAACTATAGTAAGAGAAGTTGTTTCCGCTGAGCCTCGATTCAGTGAATGTGAGTTCGCTAGGTTCAGTTAAGGTGCTAATGTGTACAAAATCTCTTATATGTACACACTTTCTAAAACTCTTTAAGATTAATATTATTCTTATTAATATGATATAAAATATGTATATACAATATACTCGAAAACATCGAAAATATAAATAAACGGCTTCCTCCACTGAGCCTCGATTCAGTTATTTTTGCGTGGCTAGGTTTAGATAAGGTGATAGAGAGAACAAAATTTCTTCTGCGAGTTGAAAATTCGTATTAAAACTTGAATGATTGATTAAATAACTTTTTAAAAAATGGTGAAAAATGTGGTTTACTGTTAATTGTGGTTGAAAGTGGTAAAAAAATGTTGATGGCCGTTTTTAGAGCTATTTATTGAGGTTATCTCACATATATTTTTATCATATTGGTTAAAAGATATTAGAGAACTTTAAAGAATTCTATATATTTATTATTTTTGTGGATGAATAAATATAAAATCATAATTTACTAATGAATAAGAACAATTAGTTAAATCAATATAAAAAAAATACAAATAACTAAATAACTCTACATCTAAGCAACTAATACACCAAATTCTGCCTTCTGACATTTAATGAAGATATTATATGAATATAAATATAAAAAAAAATATCTAAATATAAAAGTAAATTTGAAAGTCCTTTAACTTGTTAAAAATCTTGTTAAAAATTTAAATTAAAAAATGTTTAAATATAATATTAAACAATATTATTAATACATCTTCAAGAATGTATCATAACCTACATAAAACACCCAAAATTAGAGAAAAAAAAGTTGCCTCCGCTGAGCCTCGATGCTCTCGTCACGAATTCGCTATGTTTAGTTAAGGTGAAAGAGTGAACGAATTAAACCGCAATTTTTCAAAAGAATTTTCTTAAATTCTTTAAAATTAAAAATGTCCTAAAACTCAATGACGATGTTGGACGATGATAACCTGCTGGTGGTAGAGGCGCTCCTCAATCAAGTCGAGAATGATGTCAATCGCCGGACGGGCAAACTGATGAAGCGCCAGCGACGGCGTGGGCGGCTTAGTTTGACGCGTGCGCGTTCGCGGTCGCGTAACGGCGCCGTGGGCGGTGGTGGTGGCGGCGGTTACGGCGGCGGCGGCAGCCTCGAAAGCAGCGATTATGGTGTATGGAGTGGGCTAGTCGCCGGCGGCGGTGAGCGACCCAATTACGAGTCGAATGATGCGGCACGCCGCCACTCGTGCAAGTCGAGTCAGTCGGACGCCTCGTTGGCGGCGACGGCTGCGGCCACCACCAGGAAATGCCCCCCGGGGGATGACTACTCCTATGACTATGAAAAGGTGAATGGGCTGGATCTTGATGAGGTGCGCAGCGAGCTGGAGCTGGAGTTTCAGCAGCAACAGCAGAAGATGCACGAGGAAGAAGTGGCCGAGACTAAGTTTCGTGAGGTAAAGCTTTCAGAGATGTTTCAGGAAATTGTGAAATTAAAAATATTATTAGCTTTAGAAATTATATATTATTTTATATAGAAGTGTGACTTTTTGGAATTGATGCATTCAACTTGTGCCAATCCTGAAAAAACTAGATAATTTCATGTATCGAAGGATGGACTCTTAATTTTTCGAATGTGAAATTTTATAGAAATCATTTAATAAATGCTATAATTAAAATAGCAATTCTATCATGTTATATATTTTCTGATTCCCCAGTAAATCGCCTATAGGACTCCGTAAAGACAAAATTATTTTCTCTTATCAATTTACGATTACATGCTATTAAATTCAACTGATAATTAACATGAATAGATTGGAGTGACATTTTCTTTATTAATGAGGTAATAATTGTTGAAAATACAGCTTATTCTACATCGTATTATATATTTTTAGATTCCCCATTAAATTTCCTATAATATACAGGAAATGCAAAAGTACTATTTCTTATTCCTTTATAATTAAGTGCCGCAAAATGCAACTAATAATCAGAAAGCGTGATGGGAATGACGTGACTTCTGTTTAAATCCTGACGATAATTATAGGAAATAAAGTTTATACTATATCAAATTATATATTTTTGGATTTCCAATTAAATTTTCTATAAATATCTGGAAAGTTAGAAGAATGATATCTTATCAAATTATTATTATATGCCTTCAAAGTCCACTGGTAATATTAAAAATTAATAAATTAAATTAATAGTTTCCCATTAATGAGGCACTAATTATTAGAAATTAACTTAAAATAGGTTATAAAATATATTTTCAGATTCCCCATTAAATTTCCTATAAGATCATTTAAAAATATATGCATAATTTCTTATCAATATATGATTAAATATAGTTAAATGCAATTGATAATAACAAAAAATGATGGAAATTTTTTAATCATGCAATTATCGGAAATTATAGGAAATGAACATGACGAACGCAATTATGGAATGCAATTAAAATAATAAACAACTAAAATGCATTTTTTATATCACCATAATTTCATATTTCGCTACGTTGTCTTGTTTTCATTCTCTGAAGAAGGATCGTTTTCACCAATTAGAATAAAACAAAAGCTGAAAGGTAGAGAATTTAATGGACAATCTAACGATATACTGGAATTAAAAATTCAGAAAGAATATCATATTTTACGAGCACTTATAATGAGCAGCTTGGAAATTCAAAGTTCGAGACGCTGAATATAATTCCACTGATTGGAATAATTTCGTATAAATCCTACACTAATTATTCTATCGATTTGGTATTAATTTAGAAATATAGGTAATTAAATTTTGCATCGAATGTTCGAATTTGATTAGTTGTATTAACATCATCTTATGCCATAATTTAAGCTATTAGTGATGAATAGTTGAAAATTGAAAATTTTGTTTTTCTCAAATTAAAGGGGTTATAAATGTGGATCCAATAAATCGAATTAAGTGGAGATAGAACTATTTGAAAGACAATTTAATTCTCTATCGTCTAATATATAACACTCTTTATTTTCAGAAATAGATCAAAACTTAAGATGACAAACACAAGCATTCAAAAAGTGAATGAATAATTATTTGTAAATCTGTATAATGTTCTCCAAGTAACATTAGTATATAAATATACTAAATATGATTTCTAAGCAACTATTCTCGACTCATTCGATAGCCAATTAAAATTACTATTTACTACGTAAATCTCGACTTTTTTATGAATATGATTATCCGAATTACAATAGGTGAAACTTGAACCTTTCCTAAAAAATACTTCTAGAGTTAAAATCTAAGGTTTTTTATCTAATAATTATTTTTAATTAGTGGCACTAGTTATCAACTTCAGGAATATCTTATAAGCATAAATAGT
Organism: Mimaenictus wilsoni; assembly: GCA_027575185.1. Taxonomy (NCBI): domain Eukaryota; kingdom Metazoa; phylum Arthropoda; class Insecta; order Coleoptera; family Staphylinidae; genus Mimaenictus; species Mimaenictus wilsoni. The sequence goes on along the minus strand of JAODAC010044314.1, from coordinate 50,004 downwards.
AGACAATTAAATTTCCTATCGAAATCGTAGAACAAATCTTTTCTGACTACATTATTTTCTGAATTACAATACCTCAAAGATAAAACATTAAAAGAGTCAAAGTTCACCAACATTATTGACCAAATTTAAAGCTCCATAAAAGATGTATGGCCTATAAAATTAAAATTAGATGGCTTTAGAATTATAAATAATTAAATTCTTTATCACATGGTATAATTATATGAATAATATAAAAATTATTTTATAAGATACAATGAAGGATATTTAAAAAATTGAAAATTTAAATATTTTCTTCTCATTTTTGTTAGTTTATAAATTTGGTGCCATTAAATGAAATTAAATAAAATAAAAACTATCTGATAGACAATTTAATTCTCTATCAGACGCTGTATGTTACATTGTATTATCTCTATTAAATCAATACTTATGATCATGAACCTAAATAAATGGCAAATGTAAGGAACATTTTTTATGAATCTAAATAAGTTTTCGCAATTAAAATGTATACTCATCGGTATACTTATCATTTCTAAGACATGACTTTAATTCCGTATGATAGCCAATTAAATTTTCTATCAATAATACAAAACATATCCTTTCTAACTATATTATTATAAAAGTTACAACACTTCAAAATTAGACCTTCCCAATTATTATGATTTCACCAACCTAATTACTGCAACTTTCAAGTTCTATAAAACGGTTTTGGCCTCACGAAATTCAACCGGATGATGACCAATCGAAAGCCAATTAAATGCCCACTTGATTGACATATAAATGTTGAAAATCTAGAACAATGGCCCGATTTTAGCGTCGACTCCGCTCGAGTCGAGTCAATATTCATTAAATATGAGCGCTGCTAGAATGCGGAGTGATAAAAGAAGCTTGCACAACTTCAATTCACGTGCACAACTTGCCGCTGCATTCGTATTTATATCCACTTCGATTCCTTGTACCATTAACGGACAGCGCCGGCCGTTGAAAAATTCAAACATGCCACGTGCGTGACGCGTGCGCACGTGCCGTTTTCTATTGATTTCCGCTGACGTTTGCGCCGTGCTGCCCGGCGCCTTCACCATCAGTCTCCTGTGAAGCTTTCGACTACTGTGCTTAGAGTAAATATGGATGACATCAAATATTCATATTTATAGTGCTATCATATTTTATTGACATATTTTATATTTTATTTCAATAGACAATGTCATATTTAAGAAAAAATCCTTTAAAATTTACCGACATTGTTATTAGTATTTTAAAGTTCTATAAAAACTTTCGGCTTCATGATATCAAACCAGATCAATGTAAAAATACAGGTAATTAAATTCTGTGTGAAATGCAGAATTTGGACTAATGGAATTAACATTATTTTATGTGATTTAATGACAAATATTTGAAAATTGAATATCTGTATACATATTTTCTTAATTTTAAAGGAGTATAAATCAAGTAGTATTGAATGAAATTAAACCGAACCAAAGGTATGTCAGAGATAATAAAAGCCTCTATCGAACGATATTTGATATTCTTTAATTGTAGAAATAGGTCCATATTAACGAGCATGAACATGAACAAATGTCAAAGTAACTGATTAATTTTTATGCATTTATACTAGTTTTCATCAATTAAACTTGCTATTCAAAGGTGTTAATTCTCATTTTTCATAACTTCTTTCAGACTTATGTGAAAGCCAATTAAATTTACTTTCTACAACTGGAAACAAAAGTTTTCAATATGTATTATTTTCCGAAATATAATCAGTCAAACTGAAACCTTTCGAAAACTTAAAACTTCGACAACATCGTTGTGTCTACTTTAAAGTACTATAAAGAAACTTTCGTCTGCATGTAATTAAACCGGATAAGGCTTAAGATATACTTAATTAAATTCTGCAAACAATGTAAAGTTTACATTTATTTTATCAATATTATTTTTAATGATATGATGACGAATAGTTGAAAATTGGAAATGAATTAATGTTTATTCAAACTGGAGTGATCATAAATCCGGCTCTATTTGATGTAATTAATTCGAATAAAAACTGTCTCAAGGACAATTTAATTATTAATCGAATGATATATGATACTCAAGAATTCCTGAAATTAGTCGATACTTATGGGCATAAACACATAAAAAGGACAAAGTCAACGAAGAATATTTATGAATCTAAATAATTTTCTCCAATTAAAATTCGTATTTAAGGTACTTATTAATAGTGGAAAACATGCCTTTTCTACCTATATTATTTTCCGAATTATAGCAATTTAAAGTTAAACCTTCCAAAAACTGGAAAGTACACCATTATTATTCTTATAAAATTGAAAGTCTACAAAAATATAAATAAACTAAAAAGATGGAATAGAATAGTTTTATTAATTATTTTATTGATGTTTTTTCTTGAAGATTTCTGAAACTTTCTGATGTTACTTAAACTTATTGAAGTTTTAATCTGCCTGCTTCCCATGAAAACATGATAATTCCAGAAAATAAATAACCCATCATTCCTCAAAACTAATTCGATTTAAAATAGAACTGGAACTATTTTCCCGGTCTCTGACAAAGCGAATATTGGAAGAAGTGCGTTTGACAAGGTCATCCGCTGCCATGTTATGTTTGAAGTCAGCTTTGTTTTAATGTATGCATTTGAGTGGAACGTCAACAGATAAACATGAAGGATGGCAGAAAGAAAGTGCTCTAGAGCTCTGGCAATTTTTCTACAATGAAAAGTTTCTATTGCACTGTCGGACCAACGTTCGTTGAAATGTAGAAAATACGCCTTAATGTTTGGAATAGTTCTATTTCCCACATTTTCTCAAGGCTATTTAGTTGTCATGCCCTGACAGGTTCTTCAGGATCATTCAGGATCGCTAGGATTATCCGAATTGCAATTTTACGCCTGAGTAAAATATCCCAGTTTAACTGTCTGTAAAATGGTAACGTATGTTCGTACGGTTATAAGCTGAAACGTTTAATGTATTGCGGTTTTCTGACAGTGAATATATAATGTTGATAATGTTTATTTTTCTCAAAGGTTTCTGAAAATTTTGTTGAATTTATAAGCTTTGTTCATTTTTGTGTTTTACCAAAATTTGTTAGTTTTTACTTATTCAAAATTAGGTAAAGTTTATTGACCTACAGCATAAGAATTCGAAGAGCTATTTTAATAGTTCTTTCGGCGTATTAAAGGAAATTTAATTCTCTTTCTATTGCTAATATACTAATTTAAGTAAAAAAACATTTTCGGAATGTTATAAATGAAAATGTTACAGAAAACATTTCGAAATCACAATCATTTCTCCAGGATCAGAGAAAAAGGAAATCATATTTATCAGCTTATAATTTTGTAATTACTAATTTTATATTAAATTGCAAGGCACAGTATTTTTCACAATTTACTCTAGTTTCTGAAAGTGTTATCCGATATAAAATTTAACAAGCGTGTAGTAAGTTATGAGTAAGAATATACAAAAAATAACATTTGTTCGTATTTATTTCCGAAAAGGTTCTCTACCCAGTATCTGAAAAGCCAAAGGAGATATTTGAATAGTTCTTACATCGTGCTATAGACAATTTAATCTTCTCTCGACTAACAGTTAAATATTTTAAAATTCTTCATTATTAAGAAAGTTATTAGCAGTAATATGATGAAAATCATTCACACCAAACCGATGAAGATATGTACTACAATTTATAACGCCCTCGAAACCAGTTTTTTGCAGAAGAACTAAATTCTGAAAACACCCTGTATTAAACAATATAACTTGCGTTAATTTTATGTAAAAAATTGCAAGAATAACCGATTGCTTGTGTAAGATATCGACGAAAACACCGAAGGAAAACAACCAACGCCATTACTCACCACATTTTTGTACATGGTTCAATTAAAATGTTAATTACGACTTTAATTACCGGGCGGGAAAAACACGAACGTCACTGTGTTACAGCTAATTAGATTCCACACCAACAGCCATGTTACAACAAGCTTATAATTAATCCAGATCTTAAATTACAACGTGGCAAACACACCGCACTGATACATCCCCGAAAAAGACGATAATTTTCGCCGGCCAACTTTAGCTCCCTGCAAAATGCACTCTAATTAACGCCATAAATCATCGCACCACGTACTAGATGCAGAATTTAATAAGCATTTTAACCGCATATAAGGTAATTGCAATTAGTGGAGATTAGTTTTGGTATAGAGTGGAAAACTAGGGGCGGTTCAAGTTTCCCGGTGATGAAACGCCGAAATTCCTCGAAATTTGTTTGCTGAACAGATTTGCCTGTAATCGATAGCTGTCTAACTATTAAATTGTTAATTATAGTATTAATTCATTATTTAAATACGATTTTCAAGAGGGAAACGGTCTGTTTAAATTATTGATCTGCTAGTTACTGCAATTGATGAGTATTTCGACGTTTTGAACGATAGAATGCTACTTTTAAATGGTGTAATTAACGTCCTATTGATAACATGCACATGATATGTAATAAAGGATGAAGGGAATTTAATTAGGATTCGGCGTAGTGATGAGTTGGAGGCTTAGTGTGTGGAATTCAGGAGAATTTCGCCGTGGAATCTGAGTAAAACTTCGGAGAATTTGTGTCGAATTTAAAGCTTTGAAGTTTGAGCTGCTATAACTCGTATATCATTTAAGCGATAAGAATGCGTTATACATCAAAAGATGCAGAATTAAATTGAAAATCAGGTAATGTATCATGAATTTCTGTTCCTGTACGCAATATTCGGTTTGGGGCAAAAATTTTCAAGTATATTTTTCAGAAAGATTGACCAAAACTAAAGTATAGATTTTAAGTCCTCCTAACATTTGATGCATACTCGTGATAACAGATAGTACTAGCGTGTTCGAAGCAGAATTTCATTGTGCATTCAATGATATACAACACTTGATTAGCATCATTACTAGCACTTAGAAAATGAATCAATAATTCCGGGAATTCATAATGTAAACATGAATTGACACAAATAATATCAATTTACTAATGAAGCGTATTAATGATAAAAACCGGATAAACACCATATGTTGCGAATTATATGCAAAACTAATGTAATGTATCCTTTACCGGAATTTATTGATATAAACTGCGTTAATATGAAAATAAAAGAAAAACTGTGTTGATTCCGAAGAAGAAGTTTCAACTTTGAAACCAAACTTTGCAATTTCAAAGACTGTAACTATTATTCCCGATTAGTGATAAGAACATGTTATATACTATATTATACAGAATTTCATTGTAAATCTACAACACTATAAATGTATTATAGCACCTGTACAGGTTCACCTACAATACTCAAAAATCTGAGAGATAGAAGAAGGGAATAACATTTCCGAAATTAATCTTTGAAATTTCAAAGCCCGTAACTTCTATGCCATATTAGTGATAAAAATATTTTATATCACATTTTGTGTAGAATTTTATAACAAATCTACTTCTCTATTCATAAGAGTAGTTTTCATATATGTACACCTACAAATTCTCCAGAAAATGAAAAAAAAAATATATGTTAATAATATTTTTCGAAACAAAACTTTGTATTTTGAAGGTTATTAACTCTTACTGATTTATAGTGACAAGAATGCCTCATATCCCGTTTTATGTAGAATTTTATAGTAAATCTATAGTGCCATACGAATATTTCAGTATTTGTATACCAATCCCTTCAAATCTAAAGAGAACTGTGGAAAACTAGAAGAAAATAACATTTTTCTCAACGAGTATTTGAAGTTTGAAGGTCAATAACATTTCTTCAGTGCCGCTGATAATAACGTCTCATACGCTATTTTTTATAGATTATTATAATAAATCATATACAGACTAAATGAAATATAAAAATTTAATATTTCTGCCATTAAATCCATAGAAAACTAAAAAACGACTGAACAGAATTATGTAATTTTCGATTTAACAACTATTATCCTGCTGTAATATACAATTAACTGATAGAAACTCTTAGAAAATCCTAAAAGCAATGATACATATAATAAATAATAATAGTATTATGTTTTTAAATATATAGTTTAGACATAAATGCGGTAAATGCTAAGTGCTAATAACACGAAGAGTGTCATCGATTTACGATAAACACTTTACCCTACTTTAACGCAGTGTAACTAATTAATCAAATGATTCTCATTGAAATTATAAATGCACGTAGGTACAGAATTTTCTTGCCTACAAAACGACGCCTCACACGATTTTCTATTATTAATAGTTTAGCCATAATTTCAAAAGAATTAGGTCGAAAAAATGTCAATACATTTTCAATACATTTTAGTTATTCATTCTATAATTCTATAAAAGGGGAACTACTTTGTATATTATTTAATTCCAGAACAAAGAGGAGGTCTTCCTCTATAATATAGTGAAAGAACCATTAAATTAGCATTAATGATTTAGGAGATATTTAAGTTTAAAGTTGTTTTACTCGCTCATACATATTTTTACTATCGTATATCTACGTCTAAGAAAGTTTGTATGTGCTAGTAAATAATCTTTAACGTTTAATATCTCGGGGATCAACAGAGATATTTTGAAATTATTTTCAGGTTATGATAAGTACAATCTACTTACTTCCACATGAAGTCCTGAAGATTGTCTAAAGGTGTAAATGGCGATCCAAAATTATAAAATCTAGCAAAAATTCCGAAAAACTAGGTTGAAAAATGTCCATACATTTTCGATTTGTTTTCGATATTCATTGCGATAATTTCATTCTCATTTTAATAAAAGGGTGAAACGCTCTTTATTAAAGGCAAGCGTGAATAATTCATCGTTAACAGTATACACACCCAGGTTGGAGGCGGGCAGGTGCACCTCCTCCCCTCCCAGTCACGCACGCATTGTCCTTTTTAGTGCAGCTGGCGCTGGCGTCGGTTATGGCGGAGGCGCCGGTGCAAACTCCAGTGTGTTCACCCCAGCCTCAGGGCTAGTCCTGCCCGGCGCCGCCACCACCACCACCATCAACACAGCAATTCGCCTATCGCCGCCGCTCAGTGCGCCATCATTCGTGCAGTGAGCGTGACGCGAGTGTGATCGCCCGGGCTAGACGCGCGCCCTTATTCCTGCCACCCCCGGCTCACACAAACAGGATAATCTTGCGCAAATTAGAAGAAGAAAAAACATTCTTTAGCAAATTTGACAGAAAACCAAACGTTCTAGTGCCAACCAAATTATTGGTGACCAAGTGACAATCGTCGATTTTACAGTGTTTAGCTGCTTTTTATTCAACATTCTACAGGATAATTAACGATAATTAGGGAGTGCTGTGTTAAACTATAAGAGTTTAAGTGCTAGTGTCGGTGGATAAAACCAACAAGTGTGATACTTTCTATGTGATGATACTTTCTATGTGATAACAAAAAAAAAACAAAAATAGGTCCTTACAAACAAAGAAAGTAGAAAGGACCTGTTGTATGTGTCCTTCGATAGTTTACCAGCCCTGAAACATTTTTAAACCTTTTATTAATGTCTTTAGGGAATTATTATAGGAGTTGGTACAGTTTTTCCAAGATTATCCTTAAATTATCCATTTTTGAAGCTGTGCAGTACTTATTACACGATAATTTATAAGGATTTCTTTCTATAAGAAAGAGCATATTCTCTGCTATAATATAGTGAAAGAACTATTAAATTATCTCTAATAGTTTAGGAGATATATAGGTTTAAAGTTTTTTTATTCCCTCATACAAATTTTTATTATCGTATATGTATATCTAAAAAACTGTAAGTGTGAGAAAAAGAATTTTAACCTCCCATATTTCGAAAACTAATAGAGAAATTTTGCAAATCTTTTCGGATTATGAAAGTACAGAATGACAACTTTCATATGAAGTTCATAGGTTTTACTAAAATTCTAACCTACTATCAGAAAATGGGAATGTTTAATTTCAAAAAAAACTATATTCAAGATTATTAATAGCTTTTCGCTACATTTTCGGTATTCATTCTTTAATTCCTTTTTATTAATTTATTATTATTATTTTATATTATTTTTAATTTAAGAAAAAGATAAAAAGGGCAATACTTGATGTGTTAATTAATTTACTAATTGTACAAGAACGTGTGCATTTTCTTCCATAATATAAAGAAAAAGCCATTGAATTATCTCTAATAGTTTAGGAAATATTTAGGTTTAAAGTTTTTTTACTCTCTCATACAAATTTTTACTATCATGTACATATATCTAAAAATGTTTGTATGTGCTAGTAAAAAATCTTTAACGTTCCATATCTCAGGAACCAATAAAGATATTTTAAAAATCCTTTCAGACTATGATAGTCCAGTGTGCCTACTTTCATATATCTTTTCTAAATTTTACAGAAAAAAAGAGATTCTATGGGAAAGTTTTGAAAGTTCAAAATTGGAGGTCTTTAGTAAAGCAACAAATTGTTTCAGTTTAAGTTGAAGTAATATAGACATTTATGTACGTAGTTGTGTTTAGATCGTTGGGCAATTTTATGAGACGCGTTCAACCGGCGTGTGAATAGCAATAGCCAGGGTTTTCATTCGATTTTCTCGTTTTTCCCCTTATTGCAGCTGTTTTCCTTGTCTGGTCTTTTAATATTTTCTTCTGTATCCTTTTCTATGTATTCTCTGATAGCTTGACAGTCATATCTTTGTCTCTATTCTTCCCGGACTTTCTCACATCCTGTCGTCTTTTGTCCCCTGTTAGCAGGACTGCCACACTGCCATGCATAACGCGGGAATAATAGGGAATTTCGAAGCGCTTGCTATGTGGTGGGCAAAGGGGGAGGAGGGAAGAAGGGAAGGAGGAAGTAACTGGAGAGGGATAGAGCGTGGCAGTGGGACTTAACCAGGACCCTGCACTCGAGATCGATCCGGAATCCTTCGTACTTCCCTGCACCATTCCACATCCGCACATCCTGGATTCCTTACTTTTACATCTGCACGCGGCGCATCCTCCTGTTTTTAGGACACTTTTCTTGCTTTTCTCTCAGTTTCATGCGTGAGGTTAATAGAAATCGACTTTGTTTTATTTGTTTTGCCGTTTTCTGAATTTATTGCGTTGTTTGTCAAATTGTAAAAAATGTTACACATCACTTTTTTTAGTAGTTGCAACTTTGAGGCTTGGTAGCTTCAAGAGGAAATAACATATTTCAAAGATTTTAACTTCAGAATGTTGTCCTTGAAAACCTCTTTCGAATTATATATAGGAATAGTAAATATATTTCATAGTTGCATAGATGTAGGCCTTTATATCCTTGTCCTCTGAGAATTATTGAAATATTTGCATAAAAACACACGTTCAAAGCTTAATATCTCGATAAATTGTAACAATAATTTAAATATTCCTTCAAATTCCTATAGACAATAAACCCCTCTTTCTGTATGGCCGTTTTGTTTTATTTATCATTTGTAGTTCATAAAATATATTGGCTGGAATTATAAAATTGGAGAAGATTCAAAACTATTATCCTGAGCATTCATGCTTAGCGCCACTTCGAAACGAATTATTTTAAAAACGATCTAAGATACTCCAAATATTTAACAGTATCTGATAGCTCTTGATGTCCTCTTTCAGATAGTTTAAAGATTTATTTGATTATTCCATTATGTCTGAAGATTAAAGTCTTCAAATATTGGGTATTAAAAGATAAATGACAATTATTTAAAGATCGAACTTTTAGAAAGCCATGTATCTGTAAAACTACTGAAGGTAATTGAAATATTGTTGCAGACTCTGAAGGAGGCTAAAATTTTCGTTAATTCATGCATATGGCATATTTGCTACTTTTTTATCACTAAAGATACAGGTCCTTAAACATGGAATATCAAGAACAATATGAAAATTTTAATTAAAGGGAACTATTTTAATACTTCTTATCTAGAAAACCAGTATTAATATTTCAAATATACTTTCAGCTTATGATCCAGAATGAAAATTTCCTTTATATAAATGGTTTATATTTAAAATATTTAATATAGCTGGCAAAATAAATGGAGTTGAAACGAAAACATCTAAAGTATTTGTGCAAACAATTTGTTATGAAATCAATTTTGGAGGTGTACATCTGAAGAACTATAGGACATATTTCAAATATTTTAAAGTCATTAAATAGATATTATTATGATCTTTCTGGATATATAAAGCTGTGTCAGTTATTCATATTATTACTGAGGATAGAGGTCCTCAAACATTTAGAATCAATAATGAAATAGCTATTTGGAAATAAGTGCACTATTTCAATGGCTCGCTTCTCAAATATAATTAAATTATTCTTTCACCTTTTGAAAAGCAATAAAATTCTCTTACCTATATCTGTTTGACATTTCAGATGTTTAACACATTTGGTAAAGTACATGAAGTTAAACGGAAACATCTAAAGTATTTTAGTAAACAATTTATGACGAAGTCAACTTTGAAGCTGCACATCTGAAAAACTATACGAAACATTTCAAATATTTTAAAGTCGTCTGAACGCAGTTAAAATCCTCTTTTATAATATGTAAAGAGAGTTGTAGCATCATAAATAGTTTAAAACTTACAGGCTTCTAAGTAAATGCAATCCAAATTATATTGCATAGTTTAAGGAGGTATGAAATATTTAAAATTAAATATCTGTAAAATAAATAAATAAAATGATAAACAACTTGCTGAGTACAATAGACAATTTTATTCTCAATTATACAGTGAAATCATGTTGTACCTATCTTTAATATTTTCCAAACTAGAACAATTTAAAGGTAACATTTTACACACACTTTTTTATATTACAATCGATTTTGGTTTATAGGTCATTTAATTTGAACCATAAATCTCCTGCCAGAGATTTTCCTCCTGCAATTACTCTTGCAAGTGTGTCTTCCGTTTCGGGCAATTCAATGTATACTTAAATTAAACCCTGAACGGGCACTGATGTCACGTTTTAACCCAATTCCTTCATTTCTGTTGTATCGCCTAGCCTTACTTGAGAATTATATATTTCTGATTTCTATTTATATTCAGCCCTACGTAATTTTTCATTTTCTAATCCAATTTAATCAATCAAGAAACAATGACATTCTTTTTCAAATTTTAATTATCCTTTTTGATATTTATGACCATTAATTATATTCTATAAGAATGATAATATTTTCTTCTATAATATAGTGAAAGAAGCAGTCAATTATCTCTAATAGGTTAGGAGAAATATAAGTTTAAAGTTTTTTTACTCGCTCATACAAATATTTAGTGTCGTGTATGTGCAACGAAAAAAGTTTGTATGAGTTAGTAAAACATCTTTAACTCTTAATATCTCGGTAACTAACAGAGATATGTTGACAGTCTTTTCGGATTATGGTAGTAAAGAATGTCCTCTTCTATATGTACAACATAAGTCATATTCTCATCCTGCCGTGTTCAATTTATACATTTCTTTAATTACCGAGTATCGGCTGTTATGGTCATTAGCTCTATTCAATTCTTATTCAATGTAATTAGTCATATTAGAGGCTAATACTATTGATAAGAAGAAGAATTCACTTTGCTATGCATCTCCACCGAGAATCGAACCCGGGACCTCATGGTCAGCAGCCATAGACTAGAGCGCCACTTGGCTGGACACCGTGTGTGTTGTGAATAGCTTTACGAAATTATTTAGATCGTGGGCAGTAGTCATCAACCGTACCACTGGGCCACTTGGCTAGACAATACTTAAATTAATCCCCAAACTGGCACTGATGTCACGTTTCAACCCAATTCTTCCCAAATTTAGAATCGCCTAGCCGTATTTAAGAGAAGTATCCATTTCCTGCTTCTATTTATTCTCAGCCCACATGTTTTTCCCATTTCGACTACGATTTCATGCAGAGAACTAGGCCTTTCCAAATGGCATGGAAAATATTCGCAGAAAGTATTAGTCCTTTTCTGCTCTACACTTCTATACTTTAGTCTCCGTAGAATAGTCTAAAGTATTTTCCGGGCGCCTCGTTGTCGCCTCTTGGAATGCGAATCCTTCTTTCCATTCCTGTACTGTACGGAGACAGGAAGGACTAAGTATAGTGGCACATAAAACCGAGAGGGAAAAATAAAATAAAACGGAGGATAAAAGTTGTAGGCGTGAAGGGGATAGTTATGAGCGTTGTTAAGGACGTTGAAATGGAAAGTAGATCTGGAAAAAAAGTAAAGGGAAACTTGGCATCGGATTATTTTCATCATAGTTTTTATTCTTTTGAAGTGGACTTATTTTCAAAAATGCCCGCAACAAAAAAATGGTTTTAATAAAAACGTCTTTAAATGGTACTTTTTTAGATTTGTGATTACTTGTTAGACTCTATATGAAAGTGGATAATTTCTTCTATAATATAGTGAAAGAACCATTAAGTTATCTCTAATAGTTTAGGAGTTATTTAAGATTAAAGTTTTTTTACTCGTACATTCAAATTTTTACTCTTGTTGTATATCCTTTAAAAAGTTTGGATGTGTTAGTAAAAAATCTTTAAAGCTCCATATCTCCGCAAATAAACAAGCTATTTTGAAAATCTTTTCGGATTATCATAGTATACTTTTCCTCTTTCATATGAACTGCAGCTTCCATAAAATGTGAAAATGACTTAGGAAAATAGGGGGAATTCACAAATTTCAAATTCTAAATCAAAAAATTGTTCGGAGAATCAATTATTTTGTACAAAGAGCCCAGAAAGTTATTATTCAGTAGATGTCTAGAATCAATGTTAGGTCAAATAACGCAAACCGCACTAATAAAGTGCACTAGAAATGGTACATGACACCATATGAGGTCTCGACATCAAACTCGGGAAAGCCGACACTCATTAATCGTTCTTTGTCCTTCGCGCTTTTCACAACCGCGTGTAATGGCCTCGAGGACACTAACGATGGCGACGTCGTGTACATCGACCCATTCGGAGTGCGGGGCCAAGGCGGAGACAATCTTTGCGAGCTTTTCATCCTGAAAAGCGATGGAACCTTTCAACCTTTGTAACACCGATACAATATGTCAACCTGTGGGACCTCTAGGATTATACTTTTATTAAACTCTGCTGCTTTCAATCTTCCTTAATCCGCTTTATTTCAAGGTAGAAAAAAACTGTGGAAAATTCCGGGGTAATCCTTGGAAAATTCTGAAAATATGTTGGACATTTTTATAAAACTATGATAGTGGCAAGTTTTGGGAAATGCCGAAAAGTTGCGGATATATTTTGGAAATTCGGAAAATTTTGAGGAAAATGATGGAAAATTTAAAAAAATCTGTTTTTTTTTGAAAATATTAAAATAAGAAAAAAACCTTTTCAAGTAAACCTCCTTTTAATAGTTCGAATTTTCTTCGAATTATACAAGGCATCATTATCATCTCAATCATCAAGATCACATTATTGATTATTAAACAAATATTATATTTATTATACTTTATAACAAAGAGGATATTTACTTCTATAATATAGTGAAAGAACCATATAATTATTTCTAATACTTTAAGAGATATATATGTTTAAAGATTTTTTACTTGCTCATACAAAATTTTACTGATATATGTACATTTAGAAAAGTTTGTATGTGTGAGTAAAAAATCTTTAACTCTCCGTATCTCAGGAACTAACAGGGATGCTTTGATGAACTTTTTAGATTCTGGTAATACAAAATATCCTCTTTCATATGTAGGATATAAGTATTGACAAAATGTGAAAATGATATCATCTCATGCATTTTCATTGTCAAGGATAATTTAAGGATAATTAAATTAATCTAAAGTAAATTAAAAAAAAAAACATTAATAAAAATTTGCAGGACTTCGACTGATTAAGAATAAAAGCCTTAAAAGTGTTAAATTGAGTAGAAATGTGGCACTGATTTGCTAAAAATCAGTTAAAAGAAAATTCTCAAAAACTGTGAAAGTAAAATTAAAGAATCCCTACGCAAATTGTGGAAATCTCAAGATACTCCTCTGATTAACATTCGAAACCCTTGGAAAATCCTGGGTAATTCCGGAAAATTCCAGAGAAAATTGTGAGAAAATCAGACCATTTTGATGATAATTATAGAGGTTACTTCAAAATTTCTCGGAAACTTGTGAAAATTCATGAAACCTGGAAAATTCTGGAAAATCCTGGATTTTGCGGGAGAATTGTGGTAAACTCAAGAAAATCCGGTAAAAATTTGTGGAAAACTCGAGAGTATTTTGCCTAAAGGACTTCTAAAAGTGTGAAAACATCCTGAAATTTTCGGAAAAATCTGGAAAACTCCAGGAAAACCGTTGAAAATAAGAGGAAAATTCAAATAAGGAAAATTTCTCTCGATGTTGGAGTCAGCAATGCAAGTAAATTAAATGTCGTCCACCTGCCGCGATGCCGAAGCCGATTGCCGCCGCCGCTGCCACCCCCGGCGCTTCGATGCAGTTGCACGCGAACGAGGACGTCGACAGCCACTGCCATTCGCCGTTGCTGGTGGCGGAGCCGGTTGCGCGTAGGTTGAGCACCCGGCCCCAACCGCCCCCGCCGCCGACGCACACGACGCCCAACCAGTTGCCGGCGCCGACGACGCATCGCACGAGCGCCGGCTGCACGATTGCCACTTCGACCACACCGCCGCCACCGGCGATCGAGAAGAGCCGTTCGGTGGGCAGCTCGCTGAAGAACGCGCGCAACGAGAGCGCCGCCAACCTCCGCCACCTTCAGGCGAAGTGGTCGAGCGTGCGCATCCGCGGCACCGGCTTCAAGGACTCGCGCAAGAGCGTCGTTAAGATCGAGGCCGGCTGCAACGGTATTCCGCCGACGGGCGGGTCGTCCGCCGGCACCGCAATGACGCCCGGTGGCGGCAAGGATTTCGAGGTGACGCTGCCGGGACTACCAGGACACAACATTGGCAAAGTCACCTCTGATGTAATTGACGAATTTCAAATCTTTCTCTAGACATAATTTATATTATCTTAACACATTGTATATAAGCTAAACATATGGTATATAAGAATGATTAAGGGAGATTAGGAAATAGGAAGTTTTCTTTTTTAACATAGTGAAAGGACCTTTAAATTATCTCTAATACTTTAAGAGATATTTAAGTTTAAAGTTTATTTACCCCCTCATACAAATTTTTACCCTAGTATATGTACAACCAAAAAAGTTTGTATGTTTTAGTAAAAAATCTTTAAAGTGTCATAGCTCGGAAACTAATAGAGATATTTGAAAAATCTTTTCAGATTGGGAAATTACAAACTGCCTATTTTCATAATAGGCAAACAATTATTAAGCAACGATACAGTAACAAAATCTTCTTGATTGCGGCTGGTTTGATGTGATTCAATATGTTTTGATCGCCATTTCGGAATGATTGATAGGAAATCTTGGTTAAAGGTGTTGAATTTGGGCGCTGACGTGCTGCCAGAGTACAAACTGCAAACACCGTCGATACACAGCTTCACGATACTGCACTATTCGCCGTTTAAGGCCGCCTGGGATTGGCTCATCCTGCTGCTCGTCATGTACACGGCGATTTTCACGCCGTACGCTGCCGCCTTTCAAGACTTCGCCGTCAAGACCAACAAGACCTACGGCGACGATCCCCTAGACTTTATTGACCTTATCGGTGAGTTGCATACAATCTAACCTAACCTAACCTAACCTCATTTAGAGGTATTCCTTTCGAAGTACCTACCAGGCTACTCAAGTTGATTTCCATAGAGACAGAACGCTCCACTCAGTAATAAAATTTGTTTTAGTTCAGTTCTGAGCTTATAACTTTTCTTGTTTCTGCGTAAATTTGATGATTCTTTTTGTGTTGGAAAGATGATTAAATTTTCTTGAAATTGCTTGAAGGTTTGAATTATGATGTATTAGGTAAGTTGAAGTAATTTACGTTCAGACAATTCAGACATTTCTTGGAAGGAAAACAGTGTAATATTCAGTTGTACTTTGGTTTAAAGGCAATAACATGTTTAGTTACAAACATAATTTAATGAAACTTTTTCCGCCAGAAAGACCATAAAATTATCGATAAAATATGTGAATATTTAGGTTATCCTTATGTTTTTAAGTTGCATAAGGTCATGGATTATCTTGAAAATTCTGAAAACTATTAAAATTGTAATTTGATTTTTCATACTTTTAAGGCCATAACTGTTATGGTTTCCAGGGAAAATGAATGAACTTTTTCCATCTGAAAGATAATTAAATTCTCTAAACGATGACTATAGCTTTATGTTTCAAAATAGTATTAAAATTATATTAAACAGTCTTTGTAGTTTCAAAAGTTTTGAATGTATCTAAATATTTCCAATAATTTATGCTAGTTCTCCGGTCATAACTTTTATAGTTTTAAATAAAACTAAATAATACTTTTTTCGACCGAAAGCCCATAAAATTCTCTATAAGACAGGCGTATTTTTAGGTTATATTTTAATGATTACGTTGGATTTACACATCATTATTCGCGAAAATTCTCTAAATCATCGAAATTGTTAGTTGATTTTATTTAGCTTTCCGGCCATAAATCTACTATTTTCCAAGTAAACCTGATGAAATTAACCCCAAAAGATAGCCAATAAAATTGTCCATAGGTTGACATTAAATTTATGTTCTCAAATATAGCATAAATTACATTAATTTGTGTATATTCCCGCTCGTATATTATGGAAACACATATGTCTCAGTTTTCATTGCTGGATTGCTGGATATAATATTGAATTGGATTCATTTTAATGAATTGAGAATGTAATAAACCCAAAAGCCTATATCTGGCAGAGTTAATCAAATATATTCCTCATGAATAACTCCAGGATCAATCAAACGATTTTATTCGCTTTTGCGTGAGTTTGATAGCAAAATAAAGCGGCATTAATGGTGTTTGCGATAAAATTGCTATCATAAAATAGTAATGCCGATGTGCATGCTCAAATTAACGAGTTGCGGAAATAGGCTCGTTTATGGTCAATACTATAGCACTGTTTGAATTTGTTGGCTGCATACCTTTGTAATTGATACAGTGATTAATCGAATGGTAATTTCAATTTATTGAGGCAATCATTTCATACATGTTTCTAGGTTAATGCTAAATTTAACTTAAAATATATTGCAATGCCTTAAATAATGGATTATATTTGTAATTACTTTTATAACCGTGTTTTTTTTTTGTTTGAGTTTACCGAGCATCGACTACTATGGCCATTAGCTCTATTTAATACTTTTTCAATGTAATTAGTC
This sequence comes from Mimaenictus wilsoni, assembly GCA_027575185.1. Classification (NCBI taxonomy): domain Eukaryota; kingdom Metazoa; phylum Arthropoda; class Insecta; order Coleoptera; family Staphylinidae; genus Mimaenictus; species Mimaenictus wilsoni. The sequence goes on along the minus strand of JAODAC010044314.1, from coordinate 32,832 downwards.
ATATTAGAGGCTAATATAATTCTAATTGATAAGAAGAAGAATTCACTTTACTATGCATCCCCACCGAGAATCGAACCCGGGACCTCATGGTCAGTAGCCATAGACCAGAGCGCCACTTGAGTGGACACCATGTTTGTTGTGAATAGCTTTACGAAATTATTTAGTTTTAGTTAATAACTTTTAAAGTTATTGGTATAATTTATATCTGTTAATATCATCTGCAAGGTAATTAACTTATCTTCTTACTACGTTAGAATAAAGTTTTTATTGTTTTTGGTTTTGAAGTAATATTAACATGAAGTTGATGATGCAAAATAGTGATGATATTGAAAGATAAATATTGACGAAATTTAAATGGTTTTGTTTTTCTTCAATAATTTCTATAGTTTTTAATGAAATCAAAATTCCATTATATCGTCTTAATGCCAATTAAATTATGATTATATTCTGTAAATTTCAAATTTGTATCATTTTTTGTTTTGCAATTATCTTAATTTAAACATTCAACTTTAAAATTGTTGAGGTTTGTAAGGCGAAATTTTAATTATTTTGTTTTTCTTCGATAACTTCTAAAGCTTTTAATATAATTAGAATTTCTAAACCTCAACCTAAAGACAATAAAATTATGATTGAACTTTGTGAGTTTCACTCTTCTGTCCTGTTTCCTCATAAAGTTATAACCATCTAAACTTTGCAATCGGCAAATATTACAGAACAAAAGATATTGGTTGGAGTACCGATGATATCATCGGGAAAACTTGGAAAATTCAACATTTCACATTTTACTCAGACATGAAAATATAAAGAAACAATTTAAGAACTACAATATTTTGTTTGAAACCCGGAAAACTTTAAAGTGCTCAGATATATCATTTCAAACTTGTTCACTTCCTGTTTTCCTTGTATGATTGCGAAAAGTCGTCAATAAATCATCGAAATAATAAACTCGCGCATCTCAGAAAAGTTGGAAAAACAAAAATATGAGTTTTCCTTATTTTCTACGCGAAAATGTAATGAATATATTCATCTATCTGGCGATTATTCGAGCGCATCCGGTCGCAGCGCGCATGGAACAACTCCATTCATCTTTTTGTCGTCAGCTGGCATTCGTGTTGTTTTTCGCGCTGCTTTTCCGCCGGCTTTTCCGCTATCTCAGTAGCAGAACTAATAGCAACTGGCAGACTGCCAAATTATGCTCGTTCAATTTGCGCTTACTTAGCAAACAAACTCGACTCTAAGCTGTTTTTCGGGTGGATAAAGTAATTATGAATGAATAAGAGAAGTTTTCGTGGAGGGGAAAAGTTGAATGCTATTGCCCTCAAAAATGGTTAGCTTATTGTAAGCATGTTGGATGTTTAGTGCAAGAAGTTATTAAATTGAACTAGTTCAAAAAGAACAACTTGAAAAAAGCAGGTAGGCTTGAACGTTTATCTCAAGTCAGGCAGAAGGTGTTTCAAAATGAAAACTGGGATTTTGAAAAGAACTAGTTCAAAATGAATTAGTTCAAAAAGAACTAGTTCAAAAAGAACTAGTTCAAAAAGAACTAGTTCAAAATAAACTAAGTGAACAAACCGGGTTTTATGTAAATTTGGTGAAGTTTACTTCAGGCAAGATGGAAATATATTAAGAAATATTTCGATTTTACAAAGAACAATTTCAAAAAGAACCAAGTGAAAAATATTAGTTCAAATTCTTTAAATAGCAGTATTTTTCCAATAATTAAATTCCGGGATTGAATTAATTCTTGCAGTGGATGTAGGATGTTTAGTGTAAGAAGTTATTAAATTGAACTAGTTCAAAAAGAACAACTTGAGAAAAAGCAGGTATGCTTGAACGTTTATCTCAAGTCAGGCAGAAGGTGTTTCAAAATGAAAACTGGGATTTTGAAAAAAACTAGTTCAAAATAAACTAGTTCAAAAAGAACTGGTTCAAAATGAACTAAGTTAACAATCCGGGTTTTATGTAAATTTGGTGAAGTTTACTTCAGGCAAGATAGAAATATATTAAGAAATATTTCGATTTTACAAAGAACAATTTCAAAAAGAACCAAGTGAAAAATATTAGTTCAAATTCTTTAAATAGCAGTATTTTTTCCAATAATTAAATTCCGGGATTGAATTATTTCTTGCAGTGGATGTGACGTTCATCGTGGACATCCTGATCAATTTCCGGACGACGTACGTGAGCGGAAACGACGAGGTGATCTCACATCCGGTACGCATCGCCGTCCACTACCTGAAGGGCTGGTTCCTCATCGACCTCGTCGCCGCCATCCCCTTCGACCTGCTCATCTACAGCAGCGACACGGACGAGGTACGAAAAGCCAACATTACACCACCTGCAGAAAAAGAACAGATCCTCAAACAAACACTGAACAATCCCACCAACTCCCAACCTAACTTGATGTTTACTAGTTTCTCAAACAAAGACATTTGTTCTATTAAAAGAACTAGTTCAAAATGAACCAGTTCCGAATGAACTAGTTGATAGTTTAAGAAGAATTAGTTCAAAATTGTTTGGGTCAGAGTGAAAAATAAAGTAATGAGTACGAAAAGAACTAGTTCATCTTTTAAAGAGAAATAGTTCGAAAAGAACTAGTTCCTCTCTTAAAAAGAACTATTTCAGAAAGAACTGGATTGAAGTTCTAAATAAATCTAGTTTTCGTAACAACTAGTTCCAAAAGTTTTATCAGAACTAGTACAAAACATTTTCAAAAAGAACTAGTTATAAATGAACTGTTACGAAATGAACTGGATCGAAAAGCACACGTTCGTGAGGTGCTACATGCGTTAAGGAGAACTGTTCAAAATCAACTAATACACGGTAAAAAAACTTTTTCAAAAATTAATTTATTTAAATATATATAAATATATTCATCGTTCAAAAATAACTAGTTCATTAAGAACGTGCTCAGAAATGTTAATTTCTCAGTTTAAATACTGCTGTCCAAAAAGAGCTAATTCATGTTTTAGAAAGAACTATTTCGAAAGGAACTAGTTCATTTTACAAAAATAATTAGGTTATACTTCTAACGAGAAGTGGCCCAAAATAAATAGTTATATATAATACGACCAAGTTTAAGAAACTAGATCATCGTTAAAAAAGAACCAGTTCATCCTTAAAAATGAACTAGTTCAACAATCGTATTGTACATTTAAGAAAGGAACAAGTTCAAGAAGAGCTAGTTCATCTTAAAAAAATTGTCCAAATGAACTAGTTCGTAATGCGTAAAAGAACTAGTTCATAGTTTAAGAAAGAACTAATTCATAGAACAAGTGTTTTTTTTTTCAAACCCCTCCAAAAACCCTAAATGTGTATAGTGTAAATGTAAATGTAATTATCCTAGGTCGTCGATTGCTGACGAAATGAACGAACCAAAACAAAAAAAGAACTAACAATGAAAACATTTTTTTATGTTTACCCAGAGTTTAGGAAAATGTTTTCACTCTTATTTTTTTCTCTCCTTTTTCTCTAGTTGGGCTTGGACAAAGACGAGGTAGATGATAGTTTAGTCAAACGCACACTGCCGTTCTTCCATCAAAGAGATGTTCACATGAACAATTATTCACTGAACTAATTTGTACTAATTTGAAGAAAACGAAAAGAAACACGACTCATGACTCGTTTTTGGGGCATTTGCGTCGTTCTCTGATTGTGGAACTAACATTAACACTAAATTTGCTAAATTTGGAATTTGAACATTTTTTTGGAAAATTTTTGAAAATTTCGAAATTGTTTAAGTAAAGTGAATGAAAGAACAGCCCATTTTCACAATTCGTCTTTTTGATACGTTTACGAACTTTCTATTTTCTATTATCTATTTTTCTTGGTCTCTTGTTCTTCTTGTTGCTTACTTGTTGCATTTTTTATATTCATTTGTTTTTTTTTTTCTTCTTTTTCTGGAAATTCGCTGTACATAGCTTTCGATTAGTGTTTTACCACGTGTTGCCACGTGTAACTACATCGGCTGTATTTATGATTAGTTTCGCATGTGGTGATTAACGGGGAAAGAGGGAAAGGGGGAAGGGGGGGGGGGGAAGTGGGAAGTGAAATGGGTAAGGTTGGCGAGGGTAATGGTGGTTGTGTTTGACAGTGAAATAACGGAACACCTACCATCAGTCTCTTTTTACCAACTTTTTCTTATTCGTGCCAATAACCTTTTCCTACCATACCTTCCAACCACTTTCTATCACATTTATTTCTACCACCTCCATCTGACACATTCTACCTACCACATCCTCCTACTATCATTACCTTCTCCTAGCTAGCAAACCTACTACATTTTGCGTCCATCAAACCCTTCTCGCACCTTCTACTTCCTTCTTTTAACCACCTCCTGTCTTAGTTACCACCTCCTTCACCACTTCCTTTTGTCAACTTTATATCCGCCCCAACAACCTTTTCCTACCAAACCTACCAACCACTTTCTATCACATTCTTCTTTCTACCACCTCCGTCTGTCACATTCTACCTATCATGTCCTCCTACTATCATTACCTTCTCCTAGCTAGCAAACCTACCACATTCTTCGTCTATCAAACCCTTCTCGCACCATCTACTTCCTTTTACCACTTCCTTCCTTTAACCACCTCCTGCCTTAGTTACCACCTCCTTCACCACTTCCTTTTGTCAACCTTATATCCGCCCCAACAACCTTTTCCTACCATACCTTCCAACCACTTTCTATCATATTCATCTTTCTATCACCTCCGTCTGCAACATTCTACCTACCACATTCTCCTACTATCATTACCTTCTCCTAGCTAGCAAACCTACTACATTTTTCGTCCATCAAACCCTTCTGGCACCTTCTACTTCCTTCTACCACCTCCTTCCTTTAACCACCTCCTGTCTTAGTTACCACCTCCTTCACCACTTCCTTTTGTCAACCTTATATCCGCCCCAACAACCAT
>JAODAC010044314.1:0-27819 GCA_027575185.1 Mimaenictus wilsoni | reverse complement strand
ACCATTTCCTACCATACCTTCCAACCACTTTCTATCACATTCATCTTTCTACCACCTCCGTCTGTCACATTCTACCTGCCACGTCCTCCTACTATCATCACGCATTCCTACCTTTTCTTACTACCACATTTTACTTCGTCTTTATTTCCTTCATTTACCACTATCACATTCCCTTTGCCATTTTTACCAGCTCCTTCTATTAGCTGGTACTACCTCACTCATCTCCTTCTATAATTTCTTTCTACTATCTCCTTCTAGCTCCTTACATTACCATCTTCTCCCTACCCATTCTACCACGTCATTGTATCTCCTCCTTCCACCACCACCTAATACCACCTGGACCTCCTTCTTCCACCCATTTTCCAGTTTCTACCTCCTCATTCCAGCACCTCCCCTTTTCACATCTTCCCTACCAAAATAGCATTACCCTGACAAACACCCAATCCAATAAAACAACTTATGGGTTGACTGATTTGCTAATTTTTCATTACGATTGCTTTGTAGCCATGTAATACGTGCGTGAGTGAGTGTTGTGTGTTGGTTGGGAGGGGTGGGTGTGGTGTTTAGAAAGTGGGTCTGCTTATGATGTGTGCCGGTATGTTGTATGCAGTTTTGTTGAATTATTTGGCGAAGGCCTTGCGATGGATGGCGTCGGCCGTTTTTGCAAGCGATGGTGTGCGTGTATGCTTTCAGACAACAACGCTGATTGGCCTGCTGAAGACGGCGCGCCTGCTACGGCTGGTCCGAGTTGCCCGTAAGATCGATCGCTACTCGGAATATGGCGCTGCCGTCCTACTGCTGCTGATGGCCACGTTCGCGTTGATCGCACACTGGCTGGCGTGCATATGGTACGTTACACTGACTCCTCCCCCACTCCGTTTAGCTCCTCCCCTTTTTTACGATATTGCCAATAATTCCATTATACTGATATCTCGAGTTTAGATTTGACCCACTTATCTGATTTATGACCTATATCTCATGATTTATGATACAAAGTTTGACAATCTGATTCATTGTCAACTATAATTGGACATATTCTGTAATCCTCAGATTATAATCGCGATTTTGTAAATTTAATGCTGTCACGGCCACCGTGTTTCATTATGTCTTTGTAGGGAATACATTTTTGATTGTATATTTTTGAAGGTATGCAATTGGTCATGCCCAAAGACCTTTCCTGAAGATCGGTTGGTTGGACATACTTGCCAATGACACACAGCAGTTCTTCATGGCGAATAATACGGGAGGGCCCAGTATAAAGAGCCGCTACATCACCGCACTCTATTTTACATTCACATCTCTGACGAGCGTCGGCTTCGGTAATGTGGCCCCCAACACGGACTCGGAGAAGATATTCACGATATGTGTCATGCTTGTCGGATGTAAGTCAATACTGGCAACAATCTCGTTGATTTATTCATATCCTGAACTTTTGACCTGATCTTTTTCTTGGGATCATTTTCGTTTCTTTGAGTTGATACTCGAAAGGTAATCGAATCTCATTTGGGTCATAATTTAGTTATTCTGTGGGGTTTTAGTAAAATGGAGAATGTTGCACTGTGTTCAATGTATTTTACTCCTCCTCTACTTGCTAACTGCTCTATCTCTTCTACCTCCCCTTCGTTCTAAATCATGTGATCCTTCTGTGTAATTTCACCCTTGTCTTCTTTTTGAACCAAGGTATACCTTCTCTATTTTAACACCCTTAACTACCTTGCCAGTCTTCTCTACATTGTCTACCTTCTCTACTGAGGGCTGAGATCCTGAATGCCATCTTTATTTTGTCAACCTTCTGTACCCTCTGTACCATGTGTACCTTCTTTACCTTCTCACCCTTCACAACTTTGTCAATTTGCTCTATCTTCTGTACCCTGTAAATTTCAATCACTTTCTCTTCCGTGGGTACCTTCTCTACCTTTTCAACTTTGTTTAGCTTCTTTAGCTTCTGTACCATCTCTATCATCTGATCCTTCTCTACCCTCTGTACGTTGGGTATCATACATTTCTTGTCAACTTTCTTTGCCATCCGTACCCTTCGTACTTTCTCCACCGAGTTAACCTATTCAACCTTCTGTGTCCTTGACATTTTCTCAGTCATGCTCGTTATTTACTTTTTATACCCCAAGTCATCTCTCTACACTGTCAATCTCCTGTATTTTCAGTTCTCTGGGACCCTTCCCAATTCTTTGTATATCTCCTCGACCTTCTATTCTACCTTGTTAACTTCCATTGCCTTCTGTACTTAGAGTACCTTCTTCACCTTGGGTATCTTGCGTATTTCCTCGACTATATGTATCCTCGGCACCTTCTCTGTTCCCTATGTATCACTTCCGCCTTCTATAGTAGACATGATAGAGGACGTCCATAAACGTCCTCTGTCATGTCTACTTTGGCAATCTTGCCTACTTTTTCTTTCTATAAAATATAGCTTTCCTACTTATCAAAGTGCTCTATCTTCTCCATGTTTTATACCCTGTCACTCCCAGTCTCTACTTCCCTCTTGCCATTTGCTACCTTCTTTCTGGTATCAACTACTTGCAAATCAAATGTGCTCTTAGAAACCTCTAAAACAATTTCAATCTTTTCAGCTTTAATGTACGCCAGTATCTTCGGTAACGTATCCGCCATCATCCAGCGTTTGTACTCGGGAACGGCTCGCTACCATACGCAGATGCTCCGAGTGCGTGAGTTCATCCGCTTCCATCAAATTCCGAACCCACTACGCCAACGTCTCGAAGAGTACTTCCAGCACGCGTGGACGTACACGAACGGCATTGACATGAACAGCGTCCTCAAAGGCTTCCCGGAATGCCTACAGGCAGACATCTGCCTCCACCTCAACCGCAACCTCCTGCAAAACTGCTCCGTCTTCGACGGCGCCTCCCCCGGTTGTCTACGCGCCCTCACGCTCAAATTCAAGACCACCCATGCCCCTCCAGGGGACACCCTCGTCCATCGCGGAGATGTCATCACCTCCCTGTACTTCATCTCGCGTGGCTCGATCGAGATCCTCCGGGACGATATCGTCATGGCGATTTTGGGCAAGTTTGACATTTTCGGGGAGAACCCTTGTGCCTCCCTCACGCTGGGCAAGTCCAGCTGTAATGTCAGGGCGTTGACCTACTGTGATTTGCATAAAATCCATCGGGACGATCTGTTGGACGTTCTGGAATTGTATCCCGAGTTCTATACGCATTTCATGCACAACTTGGAGATTACGTTTAATCTGCGTGATGTATGTGGGGGTTCATTTGAGGCGCTGACTTGCAGATTTGTTGATTATATGTTCTTGCAGGACGAACAGGCTGGAGTCGTGCCAAAGGCGAGATTCTTTGCCAGGACCAATTCCGCTGACAGGGAGCAGCGGTCGTTCGTCATGCGGAATAACTTTCAGGCGACGCGCTCCAATGGGCACTCGAGTCGTGGGAATTCGGTTAATGGGGGACGACAAGAGTCACAGTGTAGTGAGGAGTCGGAATCCGGTAATTATAATCTCCCGTGGTAGATGAGTACTTATACTCTTATTAGATGATATCTAGGACAATCTTGTTTTCTTTATTCCAATTTGTCTTAAAGACAAAGGAAACTTACGATAACTTCCTCCCTTCTATACCTCAAAAAGCTTCACGTACACCTCTGTAAATCTCCTAAACATCTCTAAACATCCTAAATCCCTCTAATCCCGCAACTTCACAATCCACTACAAACACAAACCCTCTAATCCTCTCCGAACCCCTGAACACATCTTTCTTAAACACTTCTAAACCCGTTAAACCCACTTAAATTCCTTTATACCCCTATACTACCTTAAATCCTCCTCCTTTATGGTGTTTTTGGGGACTAAAGGAATGTCCACATAAAACCCTGTAAACCCCTATGAACTCTCCTAAACTTCTCAAATATAACACAAACACCCTAAACCTTTCTAAACCTTTTGAAAACATCTAAACTTTCCTTATATCACCTTAATCCCTTAGAAACCTTGTAATTTCCTGAACATCCACTATAAACATGGATACCTGAGACCTAAGCCATCCTGAACCCTTCTGACCCCTCTTAAACCTAGCTAAAATCCTCTCTCCAACCCAAAACCCACCAAAACCATCTTAAAGTACTAAACAATCTTAGTATCGCCTAAACAAGTCAAACTCCCGCAAACCCCATAAATCTCAATAAACTGCCCCTACCCTCCACATACCCCGCAAACCTCGCCCAATCCCAAATAACCCTTGTGGACTTAACACCATCTCCTCCATTTCTACTTCCTGCTCCCTGAAGATAGAAAACTCTGGAAAAACCTTCATATCTAATCAAGCACAATCCCTTTAAGGTCATGGAATCCTAGAATTCTCCACGGAAAAGGCCGGTCAGGATGTAACCCCCATAAACCTGGATTTCGGCGAGGAGAAGCGACGCTCCACCACGCTGAACTCCATCACGGGTGAGTCACTCCTTTGATAGAATCCCATAGACCCTTGAACCCCTTGAGTTTATGGCCTACATGCAAGCGAACTAGAAGGCACCCCTGTTTCTCTAACTCTAATCCCCGTTTTCTCAGTAAAGTTAACCTCAAAATAAACTCTAACATAAATCTAGTGAAATGAATGAACCCCTCAAACCCAATTTTTTCTTGGATTTGCTAAACATGTGCGAACCATGTGTACATAAATCTACGTAGAACGTTCAATTTCTTTGATAATCAGGCATGACTCGACTTCATATTCATAACCTAACCCTAGCTTCCTAGACGAAATTTAAAGATGGAGACGGATATCCCCACGTTTCTTTCCAGCTCCAATTCTGTATGGGGGAATCTGTGGGCTTGTGGGACGATTTTTTTCTCTGATGATTGGCTCTTTCTCTGACGTTCGAATATTGATCAAAATTATGTTTAGGCATGCTTTCACAACTCAAACGCAGCATCCCCGACTTACGATTACACAAAACCCATCAGCCGCTCATCGGTAAGTTCGACGTGTCTCTGTGTGTGTCACACTAAAAAACAACCGAAAAAAATATGGCGCTAATTATCATTTACTCATTTTTGTTCTCAAGAAATAACACGTAAAAAAATGTTATAGACTTTTTTTGAATGCCCTTTTTTCTCTCTCTATCTCTTTGGTAATTGACCATATGCATGAGCTTTGAAAAGTCCTGATTTGAGGTTATGGCTTTTATGTACTAAGACCCATTTGTGGTTAGATGTGGTGTGGTTGAGGCTGAGATGGAGCGGTGATTTTGATGGTGTTTCTGATGGTTTTTGTAGCGCAATCGACGCCACCGCCCCAGCATCGCATCAAGACGTTCCGGCGGCAGTCGTCGACGGGCGCGTATAATCACGAGTCGACGCCCGCCCCCGTCCAGCAGGCGCACGCCGCCTCCCAACCGCCGCCGTCGGCGAGTGTGGCGCACATGGCGCACACGTTGTCGAGCAGCACAAGCTACTACACGAACAGTCCGAGTCCACCGCAGGGCGAACCGATTATGTTCGCCGCGTCGGCGGCATCATCGGCAGCAGTTGCTGCCGCCGCCGCCGCTGCTGCCGAGGAGTATGTAATGCTCGCTGGTGGCGGCGGTGGTGGCGGCGGCGAGGGGCAGGATGCGCACACACATTCCAGCGATATTGTAGTTTTAAGTCGGGCGCAGTTTGATGCTTTGAATGGACGGTTGGAGACCCTGATGCGAAAAGTGGATGGTCTGGAGGCGGGGCTCGCACATGATGTGCGGACTATTCTAGGATACATCCAACATCGGGAGGGATCCACTGTCTCAAGGGATACGAATAAATTGGAGGTGAGTACAGTATAATAGGGAACCGCTAATTTGTAAGTTTTACTGTAGTAAAAAGGTATACCCCAAAAAGGGGTATATCTACTGAGAGTGTAGGGAAAAGTTCCTGAAGTTTCCATGCGAAGATACTAAAAGGTTCAGAGGAGGTTATAATTACTGGGTGTGTTTACAGGTGCCTGATTATGAAAACGTGACGATAGACGCCACACGCACACGTTTCACCTTCCAGAGGTCAGTGAGCGAACCCAAGCCCATATCGTCCAAGGCACAACAGCAACAAAGCACCCAACAATCACAACCATTACATAGGTAAACCAAGAGAGCCTACGCTATTTTCTCCCATTCTAAAATAAGCTACTGAAAATAAGCTAACCCCTCCTTTAAATGCCCCAAAAAAGAACAGCCTATAAGCCTCTCTAAACCTCCCTAAAAACACAAAATCAACGTTACCTTTTAAACTCCCTTTAAATCATAAAGCCCAAACCCCCATAAACCTTCCAAAATCCTCCCGGCACATATAAACCCATCTAACCGCCTCCCCCCTTATAAACTCACCAAACCTCTTTAAAAGTCTTCAAAGACCCCTAAACCAACCTATACCCCTTAAATTTTCTTAAATCCTTCTAAACCCACTAAACCCCGGAAAACTCCCCTTGCCCCTCTAAACATCCCTGTACTCTCTCAACCCCATAAATTCCATAAACCCCCTAAAACGCCCACAAACCACATAAACCCCAATAAACCCCATAAACATCCATAAACCCCCGTAAACCTTCATTAACCCCCATAAACCTCCATAAACCCCATAAATCCTTTGACAAGTATCTAACGCTTGTAAAACTCCCTTTATCCTTTTAAACATCCCTGTACTTTCTCAACCCCATACATTCCATAAACCCCCTCAAATTCCCACAAACATCATAAACCTCATAACCCCCCCCCCGCCACAAACGCCATAAACCCCATAAACTCCTATAAACCCCATAAACACCTGTAAACCCCAATAAACCTCCATAAACCCCATAAACCCCCTAAATCCTTTGACACGTATCTAACGCTTGAAAAACGCTTAATCGCCCCAATAACCATCTGTTCAAAGATTCGCATCATTTAATAGAGCATTCGACATCGAACGTGCCTCATCCGAGACGACCGGCTGGTCGGAGACGCAGTTCCAGCAGCGTGCCCAACAGCCACCACAGCCGCCGCAACCACCGCCGCCCGTCGAGGAGCCACCACCACCTCCACCAGCTGCACTCGCACCCACAACCACCACGACCACCACCACCATCGAGAAGACAGCACCAATCGCGAAGCTGGAATCCCTCGACGAGTTGGACCTGGTCAGCGCACCCACGACGGATCTCTCCTCGGATGCGTAGCACCTAACCTAACCCTAACCTATCTCTCTCCTCCTCCCTGAACCACACCATCACCAAACACATATTCAGTATTCTGAATCTCTCTCTCTCTCATGTAACAGCAAGCATGTAAAAAAAAAACAACAGCCTGAAGACGGACACATAGCTGAATATATTTACTCGCATCTATTTATAGCCTTTGACAAACAAAAAACGAACAAAAAAATATGAAAACAAAAATCGAGCTTGCAAAGAAACAAAAAACTTACGTTTTGAAAAAGAAAAAAGCAACAGTATATATATAACGGAACAAAACGCAGCTTCATTAAAATTTGCAAAATTCAGACGTTTGCAAAGAATTTGAACAATGTGCAACAATGTTGCTGTTTGTTGTTGCCACGTCCGCCGTGTTTATTTTAACTAAGCGTTAAGGATGTACCTTAAGTATTTAAGAATGGATATTTTCACACAAGACACGTTACGTTGATAGGTTGATATTAAAGCAAACCAAAAACAAAACAAAAAAAATGAAAGAAAGAGCATTAATGAATCCCAAATCTGATGAATTAATGAATATTGTTGATTATTGAATTCGTTGTTTATCTGCATTACGAGTGTATATTGTGCGAGTATTTGAGGAAAGTTTGGAAAAGGACTTTTTCTCAGTTCGAGTTTTTGTTTGGAAGTTTGAGAAGTTTACGAAGTTTGGGAAGTTTGTGAAGATATTTGCGACAGATTTGCGAATTGATACAAATTGTTGTTGATATTAATTGAACGTGGACCCTTCGATGAGACTTACTTACATGCGCATATCAAAGGTAATTTACTCTTTAAGCTGAACCAACCATTTGCAGAATGCTGGTGGGAGACGATACCAAAGATAAACGCTTTACTCAGTCACTTAAGTCAGGTATTGGTAACCAAACCGGAAACGGGAAACCGGAATGGTAATGGAATTAGTTGCTTGCGTTTTGCATTTTTGAGATTTTTTGAGTTTTTCATTGATTACCTATAAACTAATCAATATAGACAAATACATATTAATGCAATCGTTTCTTCTTTAAATTCTGAATCTTTTGATGTATAGACTGGTATTGATACCATTCATATTCTATGGTTACCATAACGTAGAATTTGTCCAAATTAATGCGGAAAGTACCTTCGAAATTTTTATGTCGCGTGTTTCTGGGTTTAACTTTATTAATTTTATACTTAATGGGGATATTTTCTCCTTATATTATTGAGAATTAAATTCTGGATTTACCTATATTCATAAGTTATTAGGGACGAACGTTTTGAATAGATTAATTTGATGCTAAACGCCGAAAACTTTGAGAGAAAACAAAAATTATGTTTGAACCTTTTTGCTTCCTTTGGATTTATTCATTGATTAACAACAGAAGACTTATTGCAAAAATTTGAAACGAGGAGAAAATAATTGCTATTTAAATTCACTATCATTTCTTGTATGAAACTTTATGATTACCATTCAAAATCTAGGGTTACCAGAAGGTAGACGTGTGAAGTATAAAGTTTCAAATTTCATAAAATTTATTTTTAAATTATATTTTGGTTCATAACTTTCTTCATTTTACATGTCGAATAATCAGCAAAAGCAATTATGATTCAGTATTAAATTCTAAATTTAATTATCGTTAAAAATTGTTAATTCCTTAAGAATATCATAGCTTAAACATACTTTAAAGTTCACTTTAACAAAATCACTCGCTGATTTTATTTGTTTTCTACATGATTTTCTGTTCATAATTTAATTAATTTACATTCTATGAGAAATATTCACATATAGTTTGATTCAGAATTAAATTCTACGTCCTATGCTATCAAAAACCGAGAATTTTCATACGGTTACTATGGGAAAAACGCAGTTACAGTAGTTTAGTTTTCTTCAGAAAATCAAACACGAACAAAATTTTATTAACATTTCTGGGGAAAATCCCTGGAAAACCCATTTCCAAAAGGAAAATCGGCATTTGATGATGTAAATTAGGAAATTATACAACAATAGATTGTGGTAATCAATGAAAATCCCAATAAAATCGAAGAAAACGCCTTTTTTCGAGCTTTGAAAGTTCAACTTTTTTAGAAATCTTAGCACACAATGAAACAAGGAATGAAAGAAAGCACAAAAACGAAGGAACAATATACCATAGTAAATCTAATTACGATTAAAAAAAACTAATAATAATTCTGTTTCTAATCCAAGTCGAGATTCGTTCGATTTTTGCAAATCGACACATTGTTTCGTACTTCAATTTTACCATCAAATTCATGCAACATTTCTGAGTCGTCTTAATTATAGAATTCTAAGAGCTTGAATTGCACTAGACACCCAGAATTTTTCAATTTGTCACCCACCTTAATCTATGCCACGAATTTTTGAAGAAGAAAAAACGTTGATTAACGTTTAATTAATTAATTTCTCAAAGACATTCTTCATTTGTCGCCACACAAGTGTAAATTCTAAGCGCTTTTTAAACGATTGTAAAGTTGAACGTTTTTGTATTAAGCACAAAATGAAAGACAATTTTGACAGAAGACAAATGTGTATTTGTACAAAAGAGTATTCGAAAAAAATGAAGATGAAATAGAAGAAGAAAGAGGAAATACGAAGCAACAGCCACAGATTGATAGACATTTGTTTTGTATACAGGAATATATTAGAAAATTATATTATTGAGCTGATTTTAGCTTAATTTTTTGTGATTCTTTTTGTTGAAAATTTGTTTTTTCAGTCAGAGTATTGTAATGTAAAAGTTTATGTATTTGAAGATATCTTTGTGAAATTGTGACGATTATCGGTTGCGTTTGAACGCGGTGTTGCGTGGAGCGATGTTAATGATAACGATAATCAACCTGTTTTGCTTGATTAAGAACGATTTAAATGATTAAGATGAGGCAATAAAGTGATACCATGATTAATTTGTAGTATGTAGTATGTTGGGGCTAGAGGTATGTCTCGTTTGTGTTCTTAGGGTTTCCTTCTATGTTCTACGTATTTGCAGAACAGACCCGGTCTGCTGAAGGTTTTTGCCGTCTACTGCCCTTTCCTTCTGACCTTCTGACTTTCCTCCATTACTTTCTGAGTCTTTTGCCTTTTGGGCTTTTTACTCTTGACCCCTAGCTTCTACACTCCGTGCTATCGCGTACTAGTATCGGAAGCCCTTATTTGTAGAGGGCGTTCCCACAAAAGTGTACTTAGCACGGAGGAGAAAGGGGGACGTCCTCTGAGATGGTAGTCCTCTGTGATATCGCGGTGAATGCACGGTGGGTCCACAGTCGATCCTTCAAAGCGAAGAAATTAAAAAATTACAGGCCGACATCTACCCGTTGTCATTTGTCCTTTGTTTTCTGAATTCTATTCCGAGTCTTCTGCTTTATGATATTCGTTATTTATTTTAAGACAGGCTGTTGAACCCTCTGTTCCCAAATATGTACAAAATTACTCCCGTAGTTTCTATTAGCTTGATACCTTAACAGCCTCCCTCCCATAACACTTCCAGCATTGAATCACTGCTTACCCTAAGAAGTGAAGACCTTATTTGTTGAGCGGTGAACGCACTGGGTCACACAAAAGTGTAACTAGCACGGAGGAGAAAGAGGGACGTCCTCTGAGATGATAGCCCCCTGTGATATCGCGGTGAATACACGGTGGGTCCACAGTCGGTCCTTCAAAGCGAAGAAATTAAAAAATTACAGGCCGACATCTACCCGTTGTCATTTGACCATTGCTTTTTGAATTCTACTCCGAGTCTTCTGCTTTCTGATATTCGTTATTTATTTTAAGACAGGCTGTTGAACCCTCTGTTCCAAAATATGAACAAAATTATTCCCATAGTTTTTATTGGCTTGATACCTAAACACCCTCCCTCCCATAACACTTCCAGCATTGAATCACTGCTAAGAAGTGAAGACCTTATTTGTAGAGCGGTGAACGCATTGGGTCACACAAAAGTGTAATTAGCACGGAAGAGAAAGGGGGACGTCGTCTGAGATGGTAGCCCTCTATGATATCACGGTGAATACACTGGATCCATAGTCGGTCCTTCAAAGCGAAGAAATTAGAAATTACAGGCCGACATCTACCCATTATCATTTAACCTTTATTGAAGTTAGACCATATTTGGTGCCATATTTGCCTTCTACTGACTAAACGATGCCTTGGAACTTTTGCCTTTCCTGATTTCCGACCTTGGCGTTCTGAAATCTCAGCCTTTCATTTTTTCTGGGTTCTCTCCATTCGGCATTCCCTGGCTTCTAAACTTTGCTACGGACGTCTGGTTTTTCATTCTTTTTCTCTTGTAAACCTGATTACCCGAAACGCAGAATTAAAGAAGAAGATAAATCTACTCCTTACCCCTACACAAAGGGACTCCGATTTTAATTTTAAGACAGGCCTTTGCACCACCTGCTCCGTAATACTCCAACACTCCCTCTTCCACAGCACTTACAGCACTCCACCACTTCTTACACCATCCCTCCATCAATCCGTGCACTTCTCGTGAACCTTTCAATTCCTCACTGGGTCCACATGATGACCCAGATCTTATCATCGCATAATTTCGCCACCGGTCCTTACAGAAGACCCTCAACTCACAACCTGGCCTCTCCTTTTACCTTAAGTATCTATCTTCAACCCCATCTGAAAACAACTGCAACTCTCCCCACAGCAAATATTAAAAACAAAGTTTTTTTTTGATACAAATTAATTTAATACATTATCTCACATGAACAAATTACAAAAAAAGAAACTTAAATCTTCACAAAAATTAAAAGATATTATTTAAGTCAATATGACTTAAGTCAAATTCCTATACTTAAAAATGGTGCCTATCGGTAAAATTGGATCGTTTTTAATTATTGGTCATACGGGTTAATTGCAAATTGATAATTGGCAGTGATATGAAGTTTTATAAACAAACTTACAAGATTAAAAACGGTATTTGAGGGAATCAAATCTAGAACAGATATCAACTTGATAGCTACCAACCTGACACTCCTATCAACTGACAGGTGCCAGTGTCAAAAACAAACAGGTTTATAACCAACATCTCAAAGTCTTAACAAACAGTCGAATACAAATACTTAACCTACAAATACTCTGAAATAAAAATCTTCTTCAAATCTGGTACACTTCCTGCATAGAAATGACTTTGTCCCTGACAGTGATGAACATTCCTCGGCCTCCAGTCATCTAAAAAATTGGCCTCCCTTGAATCCGTCAGGAACTCGGCCGAAAGCGACTTTTCCGCACTAGAAAAGCTCCTCTGCAAACTCTCCGGTTGACTAAAGTAATCCCCATCAATATACGCCTGAAGATTCTCCAAAGACCTCTTCGAATTCGACCTCTTAATTTTAAACTCATGCAAATTCCTGTTCTCCGATCCTCGGAAGTTTTCCCCTCGTGCAAATTTCTTCGGAATATCATCCATAACCGTGGGCATATTCTGAGCCTTATGGAAAAACTCGAAATCTCCATTGGCTTCAGTCGTAATCGAAAACGAAGACGAGGAACTGTCATAGTCCTGATATTCATCATCTTCATCATCTGATCTCTGACCTGGTTTAAGTTGGAGTCTTTCCTGGGATGACTTACATTCACTTAGTTCGTTCAAGGACTCGTAGCTCTTGCTCCGGATTTGAGAGGCTTCTTCGTTTCCTAAAGGTATCTGTCTGAGGGAGTTCTGACTTAAACTGACGTGCTTCAGGTAGGGTTTGAGGAGGCCATGGCTGGGTTGGATCTGATTCTGATGATGGATCTGACTCTGATGATGAGTCTGATGATGTCCTTCATGTAAATTCTGAAGTTGACTTTGATGGGGGTTATGGGGTTGTTGGGGAATCTGATAAGTTAGAAGTTCATTGTTGGTGGACGTTGAAGATGAAGAGGAAGGAGACATTGACTTGACGTTTGAGCTTGGGAAGGCGTAGTTCTGGCAGTAGGTTAAGCCTTCCGTGGTGGGTTTTCCAAAGGAGGTTTTACGGACTTCCCTTTCCAGGTTCCTCTCCCTTTCTCTATCCCGAATGATCGAGGGTCTCTGTTGAAGGTTTGCTGAATGTAAGTTCAGATTGATTGCATTTATACCAACTCCTGTGGGAGGAAGAAGATTTCAATTAAAGTTTCTCAGGAGGTTTTTGTAGGTCTGAGATCCAAACAATCCAATGTTGATTGGATTGTTTGGATTGAATGTTCTGAAGTAAACATAGGCTGAAGGTTCTCAGATAAGGTTAGCTTAGAAGAGCTAAAGTAAGATTATATTCAATATCCTTAGGTAAGGTTTGGTTGAAGGTTGTCAGGACAGCTCAGGATCACATACCACATATTTCATGTTTATGAAGTTAGGTTGAAGGTTCTGAGGTATCTAAGGTTATGATGAAGGTTCTGAGGTAAGGTTATATTGAAGGTTCAGAGAATAAAGTCAGGAACACTTACCACGTGTTTCATGGTTATGGTGCCTTCGATAATTATGAATAACCGGAACACGACCATCAATGCTCGTATAGAGTGAACCATTTGTTATGGGAAACTTATGGGTCGTTTCACCACTGTTGGAATTCATAGAATTACTTATAGTCAAATTGGTTATGTTCGTCGCTGTTGTGTTATTCCCAGCAGAGGGCGCATAGAATCTGAGGGGATGCATCTGATTTATTTCGAGACTCTGTGGTTGTGAGGTTGAGAAATGTCTAAACTTTCCATCTAAACCCACTGAAATGCAATGCATATTTTTTAGAGAACTTTTAAAGTAGCTTTTTAAATGAATTAAAAAAAGAACTTACTATGTGGTAGTTTTCCTTCAATATGTCTCTTTTCTGAACATCTATAGACTCTGGATACCCAATTGTTGAATCTCGAATCAACAATTCCCAAGGAAATGGGAATTAATAGATCCTGAAGGAGTCCCAACCACAGGATCACACTACTGATGGGCCATGGGTGGATTAGAGAAGGGAATATACATAAAATCTGGAAGAATGTATATTCTTTGTTAGAATTATATCATGTTAAATAAACTATTCTAATATAAAAGATATGTATCAATGTTGTATTTTTTTTTTTGAAATTGCAATATCTCAGAAACTAATAAAGATATCAAAGAAATGTAAAAAGATATAGATCGGGGAAAGAGTCTACTTTATTATTTTATGTCTTTAAAATAAGTATATAATAATAAAATAACAATTTTCGGTAATTAGATTTTAAAGTTTATTCTGTAACAGAGATAATATTTTTTCATCAGGCTATATCTTGAAAACTAACAGAGCTATCAACAAAATTTTTAAAAGTTTATAGAGAAGCACTAGGCTACTTTCTTAATACATAACTAACCTTACAGTTTTATTTTAAAAAGTCTACTAAAAATTAGTTCAACGTTTTCATATCAAAACTGGCCTGACAAAAGTTTTAACTATTTTTCAAAATGCTATAACTCGAAAAATAATGAAGCTATCAACAATCTTTAAATTACGTTAAAAATAACAAAAAAATATTCTTTTATAGTATGTAATTCGCCCTATACACCAAATTTTAATGATTATTTAAAATGAGTTCCAAATATTAGCAGAAAAAATAAATTTTAGCAAGACCAAATGATTAGTCCAAAATTTTGTTTTTTCAAAATGCTGTTACTCAAAAAGTTATAAAGCTACCACCAAACACTAAAAGTCCTTAAAAAGAGGAGCAAATCCTCTTTCATAATTTGTAATTGACTCTTTATGTTTAATTTGTAATGACTACTTAAAATGAGTTTAAAGCATAAACAGCAAAACCTACAAAACCAAAATGTAAACTTTTTCAAAATACGATAACTCGAAAAGTAATAAAGCTATCAACAAACCCGAAAAATCTTCAGAAAGAAGAAGAAACGTACTTTCCTAGTATATAATAAACCTTATATTTACACTCAGTATTGACTACTTAAAATGACTTTAAAAATTAAAAGGGCAATTTGGTCTTGCCGTGACAAATGTTTAGCATTTTTCAAAATGCTATAACAACTCAAAAAATAAGAAAGCTATCAACAAACTCTACACCTCTTTACATAGAAGAATAAATCTACTTTCGGAATATATAATAAACCTTATAACTTTAATTTTTAATACCTGCTTAAAATGAGTTCAAAGTTGTAAGAATAAAAATTGCATGACTCTCAAAAAATAACTTCGAATCAGTTTAACACACCCCAAAAAAACTTTTGTCGCTTAAATCACATGCAATAAGACCACATCGATTGAATAATGTATATAACTGGGTGTGCTTCATGTGCAATCTCGTGATATTTGCACGCCAAATGCATTCGTTTGCTTCGCAGGCGATTTGTAGGTCAAAAATGAGAAGGCGGCTCGCTTCACTTCACTCCATCCTCACAAGAATGACTTTGTTCTCAACTTAAGCACCGCCAGCTTAAGAGTAAATCCACGTATGACTTTTAGCATTCTAGCAGAAAGGTTTCACATTTTCTATAAATCTATAGGCATAACGATTCTCATGGTAGCAGTCCTATAATATCAGCAGGTCTAATTTTGGGTTATTTGTCGGTAATAAACCGAAATTGAAAGTAAAAACGGATATAAAACAAAAAGCGTGCAATTCTTAAAAGTACACATTAAACCGTTTTCTAAAAATTGTTGAAATTCGTAATTACTGTCATTACTCTCAAACTAATTGCTAAGTAATAGCACAGAAACTCGCACCATGAAAAGTAAAGTGAGCAGAAAAATGGTTTGAAATTGAAATTAAGTAACGTTAACAATGAGATCACTTTCGTTTGTTTTGCGTTACGAAATGTTGAAAAAAATGAACGTTCACATCGGTATTCATTAAATCATAAAGTGTTTTGGGTCTCACAGAGTTTTTTAAGGCAAAACCTTGAAATGTTTCACAAGTTTTATGTTGACTAATAATAAATTTTGGACGAATTGGAATTTAATTTGTAAACTTCCTTAAAATTTAGGAATTCCAAGGTGAATTAGTTAAACAAACAGTTTGGAGTTGACTTTCAAGTGGCGACATATAGTAGTGAGAAGTAGTACCAAAGTTTTAAAGTTTATTTAAAATCGCTTATTTCACTTGATAAAGCATTAATTCAAGGTGGAATAATTTAAAAGTGAATCAATATTATCAAATATATGTGAGTTGATGTAATTTGAGTAAAATAGAAATGAAAATAGCAAAAAAAAGTTTCCTCCGCTGAGCCTCGATACCATTACTCCGGGTTTCTTAGGTTTAGTTAAGATTAAAGTGTGAACAAAACTACGGTATTGAAAATTATATAAGTTTTTGTAAGTATTGTTGTATTTTCTATGAAATTTAGTGCTTTCCGAAGGAGTATATCAAGAAAAATAACTTTTAAATGTTGATATTCGTTGTTATCATAATTATAATTAATTATAATTTATTTGAGTAGAAAAAGGTGTGAATAGAAAATAATAGTTTCCTCCACTTGGCCTCGATGTTGGCTTTTTAGGTTTAGTTAAGGTATAAACAAAATTACTGGAATGAAAATGATATGTATTTTGCCATTGATGTATTTTACATCATATTTATTATTTTCCTAATGAGTTTATCAACAAAAATATGATTTTAAAGTTGGTATACGTTTTAATTATAATTTATTTGAGTAGAAAAAAGTGAGAATTGAAGAAAAACATTCCTCCGTTGAGCCTCGATAACTTTACTCTTAATTTACTTAAAGTGAAAATGTGAACAAATAACTGCTTAGGTGTATGAATATTGAATTAATTTGAGTCGAAGAAATTGTGGAAATAGGAGAACAATTTTTCCTCCACTGAGCCTCGTCATTACTCTTGCTTCAGTAAGTTTAGTTAAGGTGAAAGTGTGAACAAATTTACTGCATAGGAAAATCTATAAGTTTGAAAGTATTATTGAATATTCTTAAATTTAACTAAAATTAAGATTTTCAAAGTAAATATTTATTCACAAGATTTTCTTTGATGCCGTTATTCATAGTTATTCAAATCTTTAGAAGTCGACATATAAGTGGTGCCACCTAGTATTGATAGGTTGTACCAAAGTACTTAAATGTACGTAACCCAAATTTCCTTGATATTCATCACATAAAATATTAATTCAACGTGATATAATTTAAAGTTTTAATAAATTTACTTATTACATGAATTCTAAAACAATTATATGCAAAAAAATAGAAATAGAAATAGAAATAGAGAAAAAAAAAGTTTCCTTCATTGAGCCTCGATGCCCTGACTCCTGCAATACTAAGTTTAGTTAAGGTGAAAGTGTAACCAATATAACATAATAAATATCTAAATTTTCTTATTTTTTCGTTCTTTATAGTTCTATGCAAAACTTTTCAAATAACCACAAAATATTACCAATACAATAATTACTTACTCAACATAAAAATATTTGTATGATGTACGACATCGAGCCCTTAACTTTTTTAACCTTTGTTTTTCACGTTTTTAACAAAAAACGGTGTTTACACTACCGTGAGACAGGTAATTTGTGAGCCGATTGCAAATGTAAAATGTTGCAAACGTTACTTACTCTATGCGCGGTTACTCAGCTACACGTCAATCGGTAATCAGCGGAATTGCTTGAATTGTTGCAGCCGAGTGCAATGAGTTACATACAATGCACACGAGAAAACCGAGCACACAACGAGCGATGCTCAGGAAGATAAAGACAAATCGAAATCCGAACTCGCCACAAAACGCAAGCAAATATTAACCGATGTTCTGACAGCTAGATAATATATAAGGTGCACTTTCATTTTCTATTTTTACCCATTTTAATTGTAACTCAAACGCAATTGGAGTTTCTAATTTATATAACAATCAAATTTCATTTAATTGAAAATTACACCACTTATTATTTGTGTTATTATTATCTTTATTACTTTTTATTGATTAGCGAGAAATTTTCGAAGTGAAGTGGGGAAAGTGTAAATCGATATTTGATGTTAGTTAAACACACTTTTATCAACCATTGTTTAAACAAAAACTAGAAATTACTCTTGTATAATACCTATTAATGTATTAATGAATAATTGTTGCTAATTATTTGCAATTAAAGGAGATTATGTTTAACCTCTTAACAATATTTATGCTCGCGTTTAGGTTATTTACGAGAGTTATGAGCAGAAAGCGAATGAAACAACTTTTAAGCACTTTGAACAACTTTCCTTGCTAATTATGCGATTTTAGTAAATAGTATACTTAGGAATCATAAATTATCATTATAGTTAGATTCTAAATATATATTTAAGTTATTAACACAATAGTTGTTTAATTTTAAGATTAAGTCATTAATATTTCATGGAGTTATGTAAAGGAAAACTTAAAAAAATATTTTTGATTATAAATAATTATCAATGAAGATGTAAAACTCAAAAAATAATATTTATAATATTAGATATATTTATAAAAAATTAATTTGGAAAGATAAATGAAGGAGAAAATAAAAAAAAGTTTCCCCCAATGAGCTTCGATGACTATATATCTTCATATTTTTAGGGACCCGACTTGAAAGGGTCGCCTCCTGGTACTATCAGTATTTTTAGATATTGGAACGAAATAATTGTTCATTAGCCACTTTGACACTTAAAATTTCTTAGAAATTGAGTAAATGAAAGCGATACTTGAACTGAAAGTACACTCTAAAATAATTAAGATCCAACAAGTTAGCTAGTTAAAACGAGTACAACTCGTAAAATAATGATTGAGTTTGTCAAGCAGCCATGTCAAAAACTCATTAAAGCTCCAAAGACGATCGTTGTCGATTTTATTGAGAGAGTTAAAAGTAATTAAACAGAATTTCTTTCTCTCCAGAGTACTTCCTTTCTATCATTATTTAAGTCTACATATTATGCTTTGAAATTCTTTGTTTAATTTTCTATGACTAATAATCGATCAATTTATGCAGAACTTTGTTTATAATTCAAAGAGATATCCTACTTATGAAAGGTTTTATGAATTGATAAATCTTTTGAAGGAATTTTGGTTTTGATATTATTATTTTCCAGTTTTGTAAAGTTCCTGATTGTAAAATATCACGCAAGCTTTCGAAATAAAAGCAGATGAATATCTCCTTCTAATATATTCATATATCATATGTATATCATATATCACAACCGAAATATACCAAATGAAAGTTTATGAAATGAAGAATATCTACGCCCGCAAATTAAATGGTTTCAATGATGTTCTTTCATTGTTTCACATGCTCCTTATTTCAGAATATAAAGCTTTATACCATAATAGATAGTATGTAATTTCCTTTTTCTAATGATACCTATATCAAATGAATATCATATTCCTGAACCGAAATATCCTATTAGAAAAATGTAAGAAATGAAGAAGTATCTACACTTGTAACTTACAATTAAATGTTTTCAATCACGCTTCTTCAAAGTATCACATGCTTTTCAAGTCAAAATATAAAGATTTATAAAAAAAATAGATAGTATATAAGTTTCCCTTCCTAATGATACCTATAACATATGAATATCTTATTCCGGGACCGAAATATCCTATTGGAAAGTTATAAGAAATGAAGAAGTATCTACACTTGTAACTTACATGTTTTCAATCACGTTTCTTCAAAGTATCACATGTTTTTCAAGTTAAAATATAGAGGTTTATGATGAAATAGATAGTATATAAAGTTATCTTTCTAATGATATCCATATCATATGAATATCATTATCCTGAACAGAAATACCCTGTGGGAAAGTTGTAAGAAAGGAAGAAGTATCTACACTACTTGTAACTTAAATGTTTTCAATCACGTATCTTCAAAGTTTCAGATGTTTTTCAAGCCAAAATATAAAGATTTGTGATAAAATAGATAGTATATAAGTTTCCCTTTCTAATGATACCTATAACATATGAATATCATATTCCTGAACCGAAATATACTATTGGAAATTTGCAAGACATGAAAAAGTATCTACACTTGTAACTTAAATGTTTTCAATCACGTTTCTTCAAAGTATCACATGTTTTTTCAAGTTAATATATAAAGGTTTATAATAAAATAGATAGAATATAAATTTCTCTTTCGAATGCTACCTATACTATATGAATATCATATTCCTGAACCGAAACACCCTATGGGAAAGTTGTAAGAAAGGAAGAAGTATATACACTTGTAACTTAAATGTATTCAATCACGTATCATCAAAGTTTCACATGTTTTTTAAGTCAAAATATAAAGATTTATGATAAAATATATAAATTCCTCTTTCTAGTAATACCTATACCATATGAATATCATATTCCTGAACCGAAATATACTATTGGAAAGTTGCAAGATATGAAGAAGTATCTACACTTGTAACTTAACGGTTTTCAATCACGTTTCACATGTTTTTGAAGTCAAAATATCAAGTTTTATGACAAAATCTATAGTATATGAGCTCCTCTTTCAAATGCTACATATACTACATGGCTATCGTAACTCTGAGCAGAAATAACATAGTAAATTTGTAAATACGAAGGAAGCACTACATTTGAATTTTTTGCTCAAATTTGAAGGGATATAAATCAGGTAATATTTAATGAAATGGCATGGGATAAAATCTGTCTGAAACGAAATTTAATTCTCTTTAGGTTAATATATGATACTCTGTAATTCAAAGATTTAGTCAGTACTTATTGGCATAAACACAAAGAAATGACGAAGTTAATGAATATTTGTTATGCACCTCGACATGCTTTCTGCAATTATATATACTATTTAAAGGTACTAATTATAATTTCTAAGAATTTCTTTTACAACCATTAGATAGCTAATTAAATTTACTATCTATAATCGTATCATTTACTTTTTTATTTATATTATTGTCCGAATTACAACGACTCAAACTTAAACTTTTCAAAAAATTTAAAGTGCACATTCTTCGTTTTTCACCTTTAAAGTTCTATAAAAAGTCTATAAAGTTCTGTAAAAAGTCATTCAAGTATATTAAATTACTTTAAATAAATTTACATCTAATTTGCATTATTATTTAACTAATAATATAAAGGTAAACGGTTCACATGTCAACGTTTCATTAAACGATGAACATTACAAACTTGATACTTGTAACATTTTGTAATCATTTAATGCAATTTTGCAATATTTTATAAACATCTGGATTTTTTAACCATCTTTCGGATAATAACATCTGAAAATTACAAAATACAAATGAGTAGGAGTGTCTAATAGGTAAATGCAGTTTCATAAAGTATTCAATTGCAACTTGCAATTTTAGTCGTGAAATGTCAAGACATTTATTGACTTCAATTCACCATGTTGCAGACAAATTCTAATCTCAGATTGATGTCTTTAATTAAATCTGTAAATTTCTATTTACATGTATCTGTAAGTAATGAATTCACACAAGAGAAAGATTTATAGAAAAAACACGAACAGGAAGCAGCAGGAAATGTATGCATAAAATGATCAAATGAATGCATAAATTTGCATTCGCTAGTAAAGTAGATTAATTTTCTCCTTGCGGTGAATGGAAGTAACCTGAATGACAACCAGCTGAAAATAGCAGATGGAAACTACGGAATTAATGTAAATAAAAACTACTCGAGAGTTAGCGTAAAACAACTAACAGAAGCTATTGAAACTTATATATGACTGGATGGATGAAATCTATGCGAAGTTTCTAACTTCTTGACTTGTTGTTTCTTGTCTCGTTTGATTTATTTCGGTGGTTTAATTAGCTATTATTTGTAATTACATATAATTGCATGTTTTGCTATTAATTAGTATTTTTTGAGATTATTAAGGTTGGTTTCTTGGAGAAAACGGATGTTTTCTTATTTTCGTGAATATTTTCGAATAATGTTGAACTAATTTCCATTTTATCACATGCTTTCAAAAAGAAATGGTTTCTATGAAAATATATAGTAAATTAGTTTCTCTTTCAACTGATATGTGTAACATAGGGCTACCATTTATCTGAACAGAAATATTCAATTGGAAAGTTAAGTTTTCAAAAATTAAGGAAGTCCGTCCAAATTTTAAGTCACTCTATTACATTATTTTGAATACAGAACGTTTCCTGACTTGAAAACAATCACTTTGAGTACCAAAATCGAAAGAGGAAGAGTTTCTCTTCAATCTGATACGTATAGCACCTGGCTATCATATATCTAGACAGAGATAATCCATTGGAAAGCTAAGTTTTCAAAAATTAATAAAGTCCACGCGAATTTTAAGTCATTCAATTACATTATATAGACTATTCAAAGAAAAACATCAGGTTAGGTATCAAATTCGAAATAAGAAGAGTGTCTCTTTCAACTGATATAAGCAGCATATGGATATCTTATATCTAAACAGAGATATGCCATCGGAAAGCCAGGTTTTCAAAAATTAATGTAGTAAAACGGATGTTTTATTATTGTCGTGAATATTTTCGAATGATGCCGAATTAATTTCCATTTTATCATATGTTCTGCATTTCAAGAAGAAATTGTTTATATGAAAATAGATAGTAGATGAGTTTCTCTTCCAAATGATATGTGTAACATCCGGCTACCATTTATGTGAACAGAAATATTCAATTGGAAAGTTAAGTTTTCAAAAATTAATGAAGTCCGTTCAAATTTTAAGTCACTTTATTACATTATTTTGAATACAGAACGTTTCCTGACTTGAAAGCAATCACTTTGAGTACCAAAATCGAAAGAGGAAGAGTTTCTCTTCAATCTGATACATATAGCACCTGGCTATCATATATCTAGATAGAGATAATCCATTGGAAAACTAAGATTTCAAAAATTAATAAAGTCCACGCGAATTTTAAGTCATTCAATTACATTATATGGAATATTCAATGAAAAACATCAGTTTAGGTATCAAAATCGAAATAAGAAGAGTGTCTCTTTCAAATGATATAAGCAGCATATGGATATCTTATATCTAAACAGAGATATGTCATCGGAAAGCCAAGTTTTCAAAAATTAATGTAGTAAAACGGATGTTTTATTATTGTCGTGTTTATTTTCGAATAATGTTGAACTAATTTCCATTTTATGATATATTCTGCATTTCAAAAAGAAATTGTTTATATGAAAATAGATAGTAGATGAGTTTCACTTTCAAATCATATGTGTAACATCCGGCTATCGTTTATCTGAACAGAAATATTCAATTGGAAAGTTAAGTTTTCAAAAATTAAGGAAGTCCGTCCAAATTTTAAGTCATTCTATTACATTATTTTGAATACAGAACGTCTCCTGACTTGAAAACAATCAGTTTAAGTACCAAAATCGAAAGAGGAAGAGTTTCTCTTCAATCTGATACGTATAGCACCTGGCTATCATATATCTAGACAGAGATAATCCATTGGAAAACTAAGTTTTCAAAAATTAATAAAGTCCACGCGAATTTTAAGTCATTCAATTACATTATATGGACTATTCAAAGAAAAACATCAGTTTAGGTATCAAAATCGAAATAAGAAGAGTGTCTCTTTCAAATGATATAAATAGCATATGGATATCTTATATCTAAACAGAGATATGCCATCGGAAAGCCATGTTTTCGAAAATGAATGCAGTAAAAAATCATAATTTCGTATAAAATTATTATTAAAGTATTTCAAACTATAAAATTACGTTATAAACATCACCAATCGATGTCGGCGATCACATAGCTCATACGATATCTCCAAACATCTTAAGGAGCATCAATAGTTTCTTCGTTTTTCAAACTCCTGACCTACAGCTCGAGGTGTAGAGACCTCCTTCTCGCATCGAAGCATATCCTACTCTTATTCATACCTAACTAAAAGACTAAAACTAAGATACTGTTGAATCTTACAACATGAGCGACTGTAAACAAGTATTTCGAGGTCATCCGTATATTTCGAGCGCACTTTTTAAGCACTTTTTACAGCCATTCACGAACTCGCCGCGCCGGCGCTATTTGTACGTGAATTACGCAATTTGCGCAACACTAACTTGGTTAGAAAAGAAATACAATTTCTCACTTCACTTCACATCAACTCACCTCACAACATGCTTCTTGCATTCAACATTTTAGCGGTTACATCTATTGTGAGAAAATAGACAACTTTAAGAAGACGTCTAATAATAAACCACTTAAAAAGAAAAGATTAAATTGTGGGGAATTAGCCGTTTATATACGCATCAATTTGCTACTATTTTACTCTTACACTCATTCTCAAACTTGTAATTAGTTTAATATTGTGTTGGAAGTATAATTAGAGGTAATCTACATCGATTTACTTCAATACTGTTAAAAATTGTAAATTACAACGATTTTTAAAGTGGTATAAAAGATGCACTCCTAATTAACAAATGAATTGAGATAAATTAAGTAAAAGAGTAAATTTGCTTCTAAGTTGTTACAAATTTGCAGTTGGTATAGACAATTAAAGTTTCATTATTCCTCTCCCAAGTTTGAAAGTACATATCTTTTAGACTATTAGAAATAATTTCATAAAATATACAGCAAACTGTAGAAAGGTTATTCCTCTATTCATGCAAATTTGATTCATGGAACTATCCTTATTATTTTCTAAGATATTACAGTATAAAAGAAAAAAATCACTTTCTTTCTGATGAATAGTTTATTCTATATTTGATGGTTTATAACTTTTAAGCTGTTGCAATTATTTTCGTTAAATAAACAACACACGATAGACAAACTCATTCTTCATTAATCCAGATTTAGTTTGTTTAAATAACTTTATGACTTACTGAGCTATTGTTATTTAAAATCGGACTATAAAACATTTTTCGAAACCTAAATATTTTCGTAATTCCTTCTTTAATAGTACGTAACTCTTATACTAATGCATGTATTTTCATAAAATATAAACTAGAGTATAAATAAATTATTCCTCTATACATACAAATTTGGTTCAAGCAACAATTATTATTATTTTCTGAAATATTACAATATATAAGACAAAAATCTTTTTTTTCTGACGAATACCTTATTCTATATTTGATGGTTTATAACTTTTAAGCTGTTGCATAAATTTTCGTAAAATAAACAACACGCGATAGACAAACTTATCCTTCATTAATCTAGATTTTACATGTTTAAATAACTTTATCACTTACTCACCTATTGTTATTTAAAATCGGACTATCCAACATTTTTCGAAATCTAAATATTTTCGTAATTCCTTCTTTAATAGTACATAACCCTCATACTAATGCATGTGTTTTCATAAAATATAAACTATAGTATAAATAAATTATTCCTCTATACATATAAATTTGGTTCAAGAAATTATCCTTATTATTTTCTGAGATATTGCAATATATAAGAAAAAAAAAACACTTTTCTCTGATGATAACCTTATTCTATATTTGATGGTTTATAACTTTTAAGCTGTTGCATATATTCTCGTAAAATAAACAACACGCGATAGACAAACTCATCCTGCATTAATCTAGATTTTTCATGTTTAAATAACTTTATCACTTACTCACCTATTGCTATTTAAAATCGGACTATTAAACATTTTTCGAAATCTAAATATTTTCGTAATTCCTTCTTTAATAGTACGTAATTCTTATACTAATGCATATATTTTCATAAAATATAAACTAAAGTATAAATATATTATTCCTGTATACATACAAATTTGGTTCAAGCAACAATTTTATTATTTTCTGAGATATTACAATATATAAGAAAAAAATCTCATTTTTTTCTGATGAATACCTTATTCTATATTTGATGGTTTATAACTTTTAAGCTGTTACCTATATTTTCGCAAAATAAACAACAGACGATAAACAAAATCATCCTTCATTTATCTAGATTTAGTTTGTTTAAATAACTTTATCACTTACTGAGCAATTGTTATTTAAAATCAGACTATCAAACACTTTTCGAAACGTAAGTATTTTCAAAATGCCTTCTTTGACAGTACGTAACTTTTATACTAATGCATATATTTTCATAAAATATAAACTAAACTATAAATAAATTATTTTTCTGTTCATGTAAATTTGGTTCATGGAAATATCTTTAATATTTTCTGAGATATTACAATTTGAAAACGAAAAGTCAACAATGCTTCATTATAAACAAATTCGTTATTAAATTTTTAACAGTCCATAATCTATAAGCTTATTTTAACAAAAACTAAGTTAATTTAGTGAAATATCATCATTAACCTCGAGGATACACTAATTTCAAACCGTTACTAAACCCTCATAAATAAATTGTCTATTCAAATTAAAAAAATTGAAATCTAGTACTTTCCAATTACAAATTATACCAATCAGCTCAAAATCCACTCACAATTGTATCCCACCAGCTAGGATTGTTCGAATGTAACATACATTTGTGATTTAGCATAGCCAATTAGGCTCAAAAGTACGACTATCTCGCCATCTAGCTAGCAATCTAGCCAGCAATGAGTGCAAATTGATGGCATGTCGCATATTTTACATTTATGAATGTGTTTTCACATCGGACAACATATGTGGAATTGTGTCTCACAATCGAACGCAACGAGAAGATATTCATGAATAGAAGGAAATCACCGTTAGAAGCTTGGCATATTTGCGCGACAATTTACGGTCGACTGGCGATTAATTTCGATTTTTTGCACCCATATTCATCATTTTCAGAGTTTTATAGTTTTATTAAATTTACAGACATATTTGCTTGGTTTATTGAACACATATGTAATAGGTGTGTCTCAAAATCAGAATTTCAAGTGAGCTTAAACTATTTTAAAAGTGTTTAAACTTAGATAATAATATATTGAAATGATTCCATTACTTTTTCAGATATAACAAATTAAAATCTACAATTCTAGGGGTTGACATATTTTCTCCATTCCATTTTTGGCACTTCTTGTCTCTTAAGGCATTCGGAACATATTGAAAATATATATAGGTACCAAATTGAAGATAAACTACTTCTCTATTAACCTAAATTTGGTTTATTTCACTACTTTCTTTAATTTAGTAAGAGTAATTACATTACTCTCTGAAATATTACAATTTTTAAACGAAAAATCAAATAAAAATTGCAATAACAAATTTTCGTTACTCAATCTTTCAGATACCATAACTCCTAAACTATTGGAAACACTTTCAAAGAATGTACACTAAACTATTGACAAAGTCTTCTTCTATAAAAGCGTTTTTAGTTTATTGAAATATACTTATTACTTCGTGAAATAACAGGAATTATTAAATACAATTTAAATTCAAAAAATGTAAATTTCTTCGTGATACGTTTTATTCCTTATTCCATCTTTGTCAGCTGTTAACTCTTAAACTAATGGAAATTTTGGCGTAAATATTCACTACCCTATAGACGAACTATTTTCCTATTATCCTGAATTTAATTTATTGAAATATATTTATTACTTTCTGAAATATTTCCTTTTTAATAAAAAAAACAATTTTTTGACACACGCTTTTTGACAGTTCATAATTCTTAAACTACTATTAGGATTTTCATAAAAAATATATCAAACTGTAGATAAATCCCTTTTCTACTAATGTATACTTTTTTAATGGAATTATGGGTATTACTTTCTGGGCTATTTTAATTTGAAACAAGTAAATCAGGGAAATAAAAATTTTCAGCCCACCTGGGCAGCCTAGTGGTAAAGCATCTGCTTACCACGTAGGAGGACGGGGTTCGAGTCCCCGGGGTGGG
>JAODAC010044303.1:0-11118 GCA_027575185.1 Mimaenictus wilsoni | reverse complement strand
AACATGTAAACAAAAATAAACAATAAAAGATAAAAATGTATTCCAGGCTGAAGGACCAGTTAGGTCGATGGCCAGGTTTCCGGAGCAAATACATTTTAAAAAAAATAATAAAAAATATCTCAAATTTTTCTAAAAATTCAAAAAAATCATTTTTTTAAAATTCAATCCCACCAACTGGTGACCCCGACGTTATTGAGACGCAACCCCATCGACGAGCACGAGATCCACACACAATGGCACAACAGCATCACCATCTTCTGCAGGCAGCCATCTTCACTAACCATCAGAAGTCAGTCAAACCTGGACTCCGGTCACGGTAGCCGTCATCACCTGCGACACCATCTTCGCCAGCCAGCCGTCATCACCTGGTGGCCATCGCCAACAACGAATCCACCATCATTCTCCATTTCGGAATCAATTCCTTCTCTCCAACTTCTTCTGGGTCTTCCACTTTTCCGCTTTTCTGTTGGTGTCCAGTTCATAATTTTTTCTGGAATTCTGTCCTCAGACGTATATATTTTATACGTTTTTGATTCGATGCAGTTCTTCTAAATTTTACCAAAACGTTTTGTTGAGCAAAACAAGTTTATACTAAGATTACAACACTCAGATTTATTAAGAACATAAGTCTCCAGATTGAAACACATTGTGAAATGTGTTCCTTCCTATTGTATGTGAAAATTGCATGCAAATCTCTTTGTAAGACTGATATATACGGCCCCAAATAAATGCATTCTATCCAAGCATATAAATTCTATATAAACCGCAAGACTAGGAGTAAAACTACCCCTCTATGACGAGTGGATTACGCAAAAATGAAAATGGAAACGCTCAATTTCATTTTCATTCTTAGTTGTTGGGCCTACAACGAGTAAGTTGCTAACAGTTTACATTTTGCAATAATTAGGCAATTGGCCTACGTGCACAATAAATGCATGAAACGTTTCGCGAGACACAGAGCTAACGTGTGGTAACGTGACGACGAATTTCTGCATGACGAATTGCACGCCACGGGCAAGTTTACAATTAGTTTGCTGCCGGTTTGACCTGTCAGTGACCAGTCGCTTGTTTTTGCAATATATCCATATGTTTATCACCTCTAAAGTTCTTTACACATAACTTTTCGGATAAAAATGAGAACTATTTGGATATTGAAAGAAGTAACGATTTTTAAGTCACATTACTATACATAAGCCTATACATAAGACACTTTCCTGACTTTTGCAAATGTGTTAAATTGGTAAATTTGAAATTTTCCTCAAAATATATCATATTTTAAAGTTAAATAAGGATAAAATGATCTTCCTAAATTTAACAAATCTTATTTACAAAATTTTCTATCCAATTCATAAATCAGTAGCAGTAGTAACGCATAACAGCATGCCGCAAATCTCTTAAATCCATTAAAGTGCTGGTATATCCGGGATTAACGCAACCCTCGTCGCCACGCGGACCGACAACCGGCGAAAACACTCCAGCCTCCACCCTCTGCACACACACGCATGCACACACTCGCACACTTCACGCACACCCTTAAATCCCTATTTCTCCCTTCATCCCCTTATTGCAGTTGTCTCGACGATTACGCAACAAATCAAAGAACAACACTCAAACTTATTACTTCCATTCATCATTTATTCCACCACTTACCATTGCGTACAATCAAAGTACGTGCGAACTACTTTTTAGCTACTAGGTGTGGGCGTGGGTGTGGTGGTAGTAACAAAAGGTGAATTACCTCACTTAACTCCACTGTTACGCATGAGCCTTCAACACAGTGACAGTCGTAGTGGCAAAATTAGATGAACCCACCCGAAGGTAATTGACCACCCGAGGTAATTCATTGACTGTTGCCATTGCCATTGTTTATTGTTGTGCTTTTCGATGGTGGCAACAAAAATAATGGCGTCACTAAACTGCTCATAGATATTACAAGCAATTTGCTATTACATGCAATTACATATATTTACGAAATGTTATTAAACATTTTGCATAAGGTCATCGACGACGCAACGGTACCATACAGAGAGTGATTGTAAAGCTAACGAATGCTACTTAAGTGGGGTGGCGAGTTGGGTAAAGCTCAGTCGCGGTAAGCTATACGGGGACACGAGGACATTAATTATTTAAGATAACTTACACTTAGTTTCGTTTAAGTTTATTTCACGGGATTAATTTCAAAGCAGTTACAAGACGTTTTATTAAAAATGACGTTATTTACAAACGATTTGTTGCTGGAAGAAGATATCATGTCACAAGGTAAGAACTACTAGTTTCTGTTACGTAAACACTATACTTAAGTCACAATGACTTAATTTATGTAATAAACACTTAAAACTTAAGACGTTAAACATTGTTAATTTTGCTAAAGTAAGTTTTGTTAAGTCACTTTACCCAAGTTAAGGAACTTTACTTACGTTAAGCCACTTTACTAAAACATAGTTCCCAATTTCGTTATTTTTGCCAATTTTTTGACTATCATAAATTAAAAATCTTCAAAAGTTGTTCAAAGTAATCTGTCTTAATTTAAGTCAAATTTTGTGTAGAAAATCATTAAACTATATAAGTTAGACTTAAGTAAGCCTTAACTTAAGCTAACAGTAAATCATTTTACTTAAATTTAAAAACGTTACTCAAGTTAAGTAACTTTAATTATCGTACAGACCAATTTACAAAATTATTTAATGCAAGCTAAATTGAATTTAAGTTAAAACCTAAATTTAATTTAAAAAAAAAACTAAAAATTTATAAAGCGCTTGAAAATATTGTAACCTGAACGTTGACAAATCAGCATTTTATTGTTCGTAATACACGCACACAAAAAGGAACGTAACATCTGTAATAATAATGTAAGTACATTGAAATATTTAGCGATTGTTCCCAACACGTCGTGCCTTTGTTCGGATTTAGAGATAATTAGATTCGAAGAAATTAATTGTTTGATTAATCACAGGCGTGCGACAAAGTTAGTATGCACTTTGTGCCTAATCAGCAATTGTCCCCTGCGTGTACTTTTTATACTCGATGCTAATGTCTATTTTAAACAATGAGTCATTACACCTTCATCGTCGTGTAGAATGTAATATTTTCGAATCTATTAAAACTCTGCAAATTTAGTTCAAAGTAATATGACTTGACTTAAGCAGCATTTATTGAATGTTTAAAGAAAATCTGTTACTTTGTAAATTTGAAATAAGCTTTGACTTAAGTTAAGAAACTTTATTCCTTACTTAAGTTAGGTAATTCTACTCAAGTTAAGTAACTTTACTTATGTTAAGTCAATTTACTAAAGTCAATTAAGTCAATTTACTCTTTCGTTATTTTATTTATAAAGGCGGATCTGATTATCTATCTGCTTATCTTTAAATTCAGACATCTTTAAAAGTTGTTCAAAGAAATCCGTCTTAATTTAAGTCAAAGGCTACGTAGTCAAATTTTGTGTAGAAAATAATTAGACTAGATAAATTAGGCGCATGTCTTGACTTAAGCTAACAATAAGTCACTTTACTTAAGTTAAGTAATGTTACTCAAGTTAAGTAAATTTATTGAAATGATGAAAATGAAACAATGCGTAAAGATTTCACTGAAACATGTTATCAAACGTCTTCCAACACCGTTTCGCACCGTTTCTCACGGTGGACGCAAATACCGGGGGCGCAATAAACGTGAGAAAATTGCAAACATCACGTCGGAACTTCCGTACTTCCGAATTGTAAGGTGTCATAAACATTCAGGTATCTCTTACGTGCGGCCCGCTTCAATGAGTTAACCTCGTGTCCCCGTGCCTTCGACTAATTCTAGCCCTACGTGTCCAAAATCAATGCATACCACCAAGAAAAACGTGTAATGATAATGAAATTACAACTTCTAAATACGTGCATTTCATCCGAAAATTGAACATTCCCACCGGGTTTTTTTTCTTCAATCAATCCTCTCCCACCTTTAACTTACTGAAGGAACTTACTTATGAAACCTAAGAGAGGTACACAACGAGAGAAACAACAAAAGGACTTCGCAACTTTACGTACACGCGTGTACGCATAAATAAAACGGATTAGCGTTGATTTTCCTCACTTCCTACTTACAATAACTTATTAACAATAAGTTTTATTTATGTTTATGTTTTCTTTAACCCGTCCAGTGTTTATTTAATGTCTGTGTGTTTGGCTGAAAGTTAGATGTGTATTTTTCCCAAGTAGACAAGTCTCTCTTGAGCTCCTCCAAGCCAACACTTTGTAGTTGGAAAATTGTGATGGTTGCATTATGGAAGCGGGCGAGCGCCCATGAATCAGTCGGTTCAATATTTGAAATATTTTTGAAATGTAGTATTCATAATCTTTCCTTGGGAACTTCCCAATTGGGAAACACAAATTGCTGAATAACAAACGACGATAACGACTTTATTTGGAAGTCCGGACCTCTTGGCTAATTGCCGCGACATCATCATTCATCAACATTCGCAACTAGAATATATTACAAGATTAGGTACTGCCTATTGTTCACTAATGTCCGTTTTCTTATCATCATCCCAAGTAGACAAGTCTCTCTTCAGCTCTTCAGCTCTAGCTGCAAAGCCAACACTTTGTAGTTGGAAAATTGTGATGGATGCATTATGGGATCGAGCGAGCACCCATGAATCGGTCGGTACCGATATGTTAATGTTGCATAACATTAAACACGTCTGCGTGGCGACATTAACACGCGCGCGCTGGCATCGTTTCAAATGCGCTTAAACTTCAATTTCTTGGCGATAAAATACGAAACTTTGTTTAGGGAAAGCCAGAGCAAAAGCACGAATTATTACGCTCGACTTGTGTGTTATGTATGTGTGCGTATTAAGTATACGAGTGTTTACCTCGCACGTTATCAGCTTACAATGTTGCGAGCACGTTTAGATATGAAAATTATGTGCTTACAAAACGTTTAATTGTCTTAAAACAAACTATTTGTATTTGTTTTATTATAATATGTTTTTTTTTACAAGTGTTTAAGAGTGATGTCATTAGTGTATCACCGAATGTAATATGTTTTGAGTAAGATTGCGTATAGAAATTGCGCTTGACGTGGGGAGTAAAATGGTGAATACGAGCCGAATTTAAGCGGAACATAACTCAGAAACTAACTATCCGATTTTAATTTTTCTTTCAACTTGAGAGATAGCCTTTTTTAATGTTATGGATTTTTTAAAATTTCTATGGTTTTTTTTAAGATTCTATAGCGTTTGGCCGAGTTGTGCAATGTAGAAGTTGAAATGAGTTATTCATCATCATACGTATTTACGAACTATTTACATATCAATATTTGTTTGTGGTTCTTGAAATGCTTAAAAATTATTTTATGAAAGAGGAATTATTATCAATATTTTGTGTAGTTAACAAGGTAGAATTGAAGTAACCTTATACAAAATTTCAGTCAAATAAGTTGAAAAATGTGGAAGTTACAGCGATTTATTTGAAACATCTGAGTTTTGTCACTTTATAAACCGTTAAAAAAAAACTTAATTGTGATTTTTGATAAAGCGAGTAAAGTTAAAAGTAAAAAGAATATTGCTAATATAACGCAACTCCTCTACCATGGAATATTTTTTAAACATTTCAAGAACTACGAACTAAATATTTGTTGATTAATTTGTTCATATGATTCATATATACGTGT
The DNA here is from genome assembly GCA_027575185.1 of Mimaenictus wilsoni. Taxonomy (NCBI): domain Eukaryota; kingdom Metazoa; phylum Arthropoda; class Insecta; order Coleoptera; family Staphylinidae; genus Mimaenictus; species Mimaenictus wilsoni. The sequence continues at coordinate 5,463 of JAODAC010044303.1, read as the reverse complement.
ACTTCATTATTTTCATTAATTTGAAGCACCTAAGAGTGAGAACTATCGATAAAATTAAGAAATTTGACTTAAGTAAGTCCTAACTTAAGTTAAGTCATTTTACTTACAACCTGTTTTTATCAATTTTATTCATTACATTAAAATGAAGCTTTCCAAAAGTCATCTAGCATTAAAATTCACTTAAGCTTAACTTAGGCTTAAGTAAAAAGTGACTTAAACGACTTAACATTTTACTTAAAACGTACGTTCGTCATTTTTGTTTACTACATTAGTCGGAAGCTTCCGAGGGTGATATCTATCATTAAAGTACGCAAATGTTACTTAAATACGATGCGCCTTAAGTAAAGTCATTTTACTTAAAACGTATTATTGAAATTTTTTATCTAATTGGATGTAATAAAACATAGAAAAGAGTAACTGGAAATAAATGGATCTAAATTTTCAAAAGACTTAAGTTTACTTAGTAAGTAACTTAAGTTAAGTCACTAAAATCATATAAATTCACTTGATAAAACTTAAATATAGCAAAAACTAAGTCAATTCAAAGTAGATTAAATGATGATAGAACATGTCGAAAAGTAAAAATCATCAAAAACCTAAATTGAAAACATAAAAATTATGAGTAATCAGAAAAAAAAACAGAATGAAATATCATTCCCACGGTAGAAACCAACAACGCCGCGATGCGGCGTGTCATTCATACCCGCACAAATGGTTTTACGATATATTGTCATTGCCGGGCAATAATCGCACCCGGGCCCGAGGTGCAATAAACGAATTTTCGGCACAGTTGCGCACTTGCGATGAGGTGTGCGAGCAAGGTGATATTCAAATAGCCTACTCGTCCCGATACGTCTGGCACATCTGTGACTAGCTTGGAATTTCCCGACGGCTCGTAAACACGTCCCGAAAGCTCGCCGCATCTGGACGTTCTGAATTTCCAAAGCGAAACACGCCGTCTCCAGATGTTGAGGAGCTGATTTTTATTGCGACGCAAACGTATTGATACCACCGCAACTGATTGCGGGCGGAAAGGTGTGCGTTGCCACGACCTGCACAGCAGATTGCTTACAATACAAACGTCGCGTCGGTGCAACGCGAGTGTAATTGGTATACTTCTGCGAACGCAGCACCGGCGCGGACGGCCAGAGAGAGATTCGCCACAATTACGCGTGGAAAATGACGAAAAACAATCGCTAAACACTTCGCCGGAATATGCCCGGCGCGGCGTCGAATTGCCGAACGCGGCGTCGAACGGCGTTCGTGGAGAAACAATTCGTTGGTGATTTATGCAAAAATTTATGCAAGGTGCATTGGTCACACTTCTGTTAGCACTGTCTGCACGGCACATGTGTGTAATTTCGCTTGCAATCAGAGTTGAGTGATAATTAACGTAAATGTATTGATTTTTCAAGTGGTATTTTTTGAATTTTTTAGTATTTTGGAATGAAACAAATATAATTAGGAAAATGTGGTTGATGTGACTTTTTATGAAATATTTTATGAATCAGAAAACTAAAAAAACACATTAAACGACATTTTATTTCTGAAAAATGTTTTGTGAACTTGTACGAAGCTTTCAAACTGATATATTAGACAAAAATCGGGGTAACAAGTTTTAAGTAATAATACATAAGTCACATCTTATTTAAGTCAAATTTCCGAATTTTAATTTTAGATATCAATCACTCTTAAAAGCTTCAAACTAATGAATTGAATAAAAATGATGAAATTCACTTCTAAGTAACATTACTTAAGTCATATCTTACCTACATATAACCTTACTTAAGTCACAACTTAAGTCATTATTAGTTGTCATTAAAAGTTGTAATCTTTTAATGACAATACTTCTGACGATATTTCTGTTCGAAGTTACAACTTTCTTAAGTCAAATTTGTGAAATTTAAAGCATGTCGTCGCTTGTTGCGTCATGTTGTATCGCCAACTGGCTCGAATTATTAAACTTGAAACTCCTAAATGGATTAAACACTGCTTAAAAATGCAATAAAGAGACAAAAACAAAACGTCCATATCTATACTACAATAACTTGCGTACCAATCATCATTTCTCCATCCTCCTTTTTGCAAATGACGGCAGCATTCTTCGTCTTTCCAAATATTTCAAATAATCCAAATGCATCGAAATGCCTTGAATTTTAGAGATGCAAATTAAACTCGTCAAATGTATAACAGATTCGGCAATTCTTAACACTTTAAATTGTCAAATGGCAAAAAATGCGATACGTCTTCGATTTAGTTAACACTAAAGATCTTGTAATCTTTCAAAATTGAGATTTCTAATTTTTGACTTAAGCTAACAATAAGTCACTTTACTTAAGCCCGCTTTTCTGCATTCATTTTGTTTTACACCAAAGAGATTGTCTGTCCTCCAAAATCAAAAAGTTTAAATGAGAAATATATGAGTGAGAGTTTTAGTTAATACCGTTCGTTTTTTAATTCATTTCGATCTTCAATTTATTCACATTTGAAAAACGTGACATTTCACGCTTAAAAACGCTTCCAAATCCGACGACAACCAAAACGTTCAAATTTACACCTCAATAACACGCAAACCAATCAACATTTTCCGATCGTCTTTCTTACAAATTAAAGAAACATTCCTCCTCTTTCTAAATCCCCACATACTACATCAAACTGTAGTACAATATCCTTAAATTTTCCAATTTATTGAAAAAATAACCTAAACCATGCAAAATTCAAAAAATGATTATTTTTTTGTTTGGCACCTAAAACATTTTAAGAATAAATTTGAAAAAAAAATATGTAGGCGTGATCTTACACATCTCATCTCCATGTGTGTACCTGTCCACTGTCCGAAATTTCCCACCCCAACTGGGTATTCCCACCAATGTACTGCACTCACCCCAAACCATACTACCTGCCGAAAACGAAGATGAAAGATATCTCCATAAATGCACCAAAGAGCAAGGTGCAAATTTCGCACCAGCCTAATTGTCAGGTGTACACACCCCCAAAAATCGCCGATAAATACCTTCAGCTGGCCGAAATTGGACAGTCTGAGCGACGCAGTCGAAGCGCGATAACTTAAAGACGGTAGAGAAAAAAAGAAACAGGTGACAAAAACTGACGTCGAAAATCCGTAACAGTGAAACTTTTAGTGTCGTATGTTAGTGTTTTGTTTTGTGGTCCAAAATCAACATTGCGGAAAACATGAAATACGTGGCAAAAGAAATAGATATTCATAAGAAAAGTAAGTTCTTGGTCATAAAAAATGATCAATATCAACCAAATTCGTTTTTTGAAAGTTAACTAAAAGTAGAATCTAAACTACAGTAGATGAAGTATTTGTAGTAGTTCCCGTGGTTTTTAGGGTTTTTGTAGTGATTTATTTAAAAATTCATAAATTAAATAATTAAACCAATTTAAAAAACAAGTCTTAAAAACGTCATTAAAAATCAAGTCTAGAACCAACAAGTGCTTTTTGTCTATTCAAGAACACACTTCAAAAAGGCGATGTTAGAGCTGAAATGACGAACGTATTCGTCATTTCAGCCGCTCTTATTTATGCAATTTTCAAGTTTATTTTTTAACTTGAAAAATGCATAAATTTCAAACGCAAAAATATGCACATAATTAAAGGTAATCTAATCGCATTTCCTCTCTTCTTTGCTTCCAACAGTGGTCTCGATCGCGACACAGTTGAATCAGCACGCCATGAAGGAAAAGAGCAAAAACGCAGCACGCTCTCGAAGGGAGAAAGAAAACGCCGAATTTCTGGAATTGGCCAAATTGCTCCCACTGCCTGCCGCCATCACCTCCCAACTGGATAAGGCTTCCGTCATCCGATTGACCACTTCGTATCTGAAGATGCGGCAAGTTTTTCCTGACGGTAAGCGTTTTTTTTTCTTCTTCTAAGCGTTATTTTTTCTAACAAAATCGAAAAAAAATTCTAAATTTGAGAACTTTTCAAAATTTAGGTTTAGGAGATGCCTGGGGAGCCACACCACAGATTGTTAACCCCCGCGAGAACCCGATCAAGGAATTGGGCTCGTATTTACTGCAAACTTTGGATGGCTTTATCTTTGTCGTTGCTCCAGATGGAAAGATTATGTATATTTCGGAGACGGCTAGTGTTCATCTTGGACTGTCACAGGTATTTTTAAATTTTTTTGTTTGCGCGCCCCTTCTTTTTTCCTTCTTTGCATCCTTCCCTTTCTTCATTATCTACTTCATCTTCTTCTTTTTCATGTACTTGTTCAAGCACTTTACCTATTCCTTCTTCAGTTATGTATTTAGATAGTCACTCCATTTCTTATGGAGTCATCCATGGGATTTCTTCCCTCCTCGCGATTTATTTCAAAACAGTCACTTCACACTATTTTTCATCAATTTAAAATTTCACTAAAACACCTTCTTCTTCAAATTAGGTTGAACTAACAGGGAATAGCATCTTCGAATACATCCATCCCAACGACCACGACGAAATGCAAGCAGTCCTCACACCATCATCAGCCGTACTCACGCCATTACCACCAGGCTCACCAGAAACCCAGGAGTATGAGAGCGAAAGAGCTTTCTTCCTCCGAATGAAATGCGTCCTAGCAAAACGCAACGCTGGACTTACCAATGGCGGTTACAAAGTAAGTCCTTTTCCTCTTCCAACTACTTCTTTCTCCCCACTTCGCCACTTTATAATGATATACGGTCATTATAAAAGAACTTCTATACATGAATTACGTGATTTTTATGCGAGGACGTGCCCAAGTCAACTTGGCAGGTCGGCCAAGGCACAAGACCACCAGCCACCAACCAGGTGTGGCACGATTTCGAAAACATGATGGCGGCCATGCCATGGTACAGCTTGGTGCTGCTGCTGTTGCAGCAGTAATCTGATCAATTTATGCGCGCCAACGCGTTGCATTCAAAAGTCAAGCACAATGCAGCATGCACACATGTGCACATACGTGTATTATGTGTTCTCAACCACTCACTGGTTGGCGATTAGCATTCATTAAAACCTAACCAAACTCGCAGTCTCTATCTATCTTTCTCTCTATGCATGAGTGGGGTACGAGTATGTTATTGAAGTTGCGTATTAATTCATTAGGCCTGTGTCTAATCAAGCTTGGCAATTGACGTGTCACGTGTCTCGGAGTGCACCGAGAACATAAACCGATGAAAAGAATAATTACCGTTTTAGTGCCTTGCCGCAATGGCGAATTTATGCACATGCACAAACGTTACTGGGAATTGAACACTTTTTAAGGGAGATCTTAGGTTTTTTTTTCCGTTTTTACATGTTTAAAACAACGTGCAATTGTTGTGAACCACTAGTGGTTCATTCTGAGGTAAACATGTTTACATTTTTTTTAATAATTCCCCAAAGTATCCCAAAGGTCGCCGATTCAAATCCGGTCGGGAACTTCAAATTTTCTCTTTCCATGTTAAATTTCAATTTCAATTAATTAATTTCTTTGCAAA
>JAODAC010044292.1:0-11119 GCA_027575185.1 Mimaenictus wilsoni | reverse complement strand
ACACATTGAGGATATCAACCATGACCAGTCAGATATAACTACAATGTATGAGAATAATGATTCCAAACACGTCCTAAATGAGTAAATCCCAGCCAGTTATCTGGGGAAAACAATAGTCAATGCTAAACTATGACACATCGGCTGGAATTTACGCAATTAACTGGAACGTTTGTATATTCCACCGAGAACGCGTGTGCAACAGTTTTCTTGCGATTACCTCACAACTTGCGCGAGCGTAAATAAAATCACTATTTTTACCTCGCGCGCGAGAGGATGCATTCCGTGGCAACGTTTTAATTATAAATTACTATATCATCGGAAATATGCTCGTGCGCTAGTAAATACGATGCGTAATCGTTGAATTGACGCTTCTAGTTGGGTCGGCGACGGTGACGGATGGCGCACGACATGATCATGCATTGTGCTGATGCGTTTCAGTGTAACTTGCGTTTACGTCATTTGCGTTGAAGGTTTGATAATTTCATCAGTCCGCACGTCTCACAGTGTCCGAAAACGACCGTATTTGGCCAAAATACATTCGCGTCCGTAGCGGGCGACCGCGCGTACTCTTCGCAATTTTCGAGGATTTCTTTTACTTAAGATTTTTCATACTAAATATGAAGCTATGAAGATGAAACAAACATTAAAATGCTCTGCAATTCTTCTACTTTTCATAGCATCCAACATATTTCAATCCCATTATGACAAACTCCTTTATACTGATTTTAAAGTGAGCTGTTCTATGAAAATTTTAATCAGAGCTTCAATAGGAAATTTTCACCCATATCCCTTATAAGGTGTTTTAGGGCTGATTCGGTGGGGAACTATAGTGAATTTTATAAATATTTTATTATTATAGTAAAGTGTTAACAACAATAATAATGTAATAAGTATAAGATATAAAAAGTATGTGTGTTGATTTGTATGAAAACAACCGATAAATTTATGAAATATGTTATAAAACAAGGTATAATCGATAGCTGCACAAAACCGATTAGAAAAATATTAATACCATGTTAAACTACGTAAACAGGGGAATAAATTGATATATGTGGTATATTGTTCAATTGACAGATAAGGGTGAAAGACCCCTATTTAAGTGCAGATTCAAATTTTCATAAAACAGCTCATTTTAAAAGCAAGATAGAGGAGTTTTATCGTAAAGGGATTGAAATAAGTTTAATACCATCAGAAAGAAGAAGAATTGGGGAGCATTTTGATGTTTGTTTTATCTTCATAGCTTCATATTTAGTATGAAAAATGTTGAGTAAAAGAACTCCTGGAAATTTGTGAAAGGAGCGCGCGCTCCTAGCGAGCGGACCAGCGAATAATTTTGGCCAACGTTTGGCTACTGTGTGCCGTTCGTGCACTTCTGCCAGCGAATGCAACTCACAGCAGCAACAGCGCATCACAATGCATCGTCTCGGACAGATAATCAAAGTCCAGATTACTTTAAATCACAATTTTGCTTTCAAACTGTATTCCTTCGTTTTCTTATTATGAGAGTTTGAGTACAATACAGTCAACTATTTTTACGCATAGCAGGAAAGTTTATGTCGTGCAAGCTTGAAATGTTCGAGTAAAGTTCACCTCGTTGTAATTTTGACTAAATTGCATTCCAGTCGAGCGTGTTTGGCTTGTATGTGTTAGAAACGCGCCTAACACGCGTGGAATCAATTTCTAATCACGGCGTGTAAATATCGATAAACCAGCGACCGTATGTTATTTTATTTGCACGTATGGTGTTTGGAAAACATTTTTTTACCATTGACATACATGATTTGGAATATTTAGTAAATCATAATAAATTAGAAATAATAATAATATTTATATTTTAGAGTCTATCGATTATTGAGGTCTTTCTGACTGGATTTACATATATTTTTGTTTACAGGTTTCCTTTATCTTTGTTACTGTTTGTTCTTGTGTTGTTGGAAGTTGTGTTCTTGTTCTATTGTTGGGTGTTGTGTTGTGTTGTATGTTGTAGTGCATAGTTGAATGTTGAGTTTGTTATGTGTAAAGTTGAGGGTGTAGAGTTGTGCAGAATGTTTTGTTGGATATGTGGGTGAGTGTGTTTGTAACATATGTGAATGTGTGTGAATAATTCACACACAAAGAGGTGTCCGCCTCGAGGACTCGAACTCGTCCGCTGGCGTGATACGCCGTGGTGCCACCCACTAAGCTACCCAGGCGGGCTAATAAATTAGATTTTCCTAGAATTCGGGAAATATATCGAGTCAGTTTTTTTACGTGGAAATTTTAATCTACATAGCTCGAGAACATAGCACGAAGATTTTCCCCACGGAATACATACTTTTCGTCATCTATTACTTCCGTAACATGGAATAAAGGATAACTCACCTAATATTACAATAAACGGTTCTTTAGTCTACGCGTCTCCTTTTATAAAACATTTAGGCATAGTGTTTGCCTCCAAACTTTCATTCACAAGACATGCATTACACATTAAGGTAGGGATGTCAAAAAAATATCGGTATCGATACCACGTGTCGATGGTTATCGGCTTTAATCGATACTTTAATTTTCGATACTTATCGATAGTATCGAATCGGTCATTTTCGATACTTTTTGACATGCCCCCACACTGAGGCCATCTGTTAATCACAACCACCAATTAGGATGGTAAACGTTCTCGGAGCGAAATTTCGATTCTTGATCCTGTTTTTAAAATACTTGTGGCATTGTTTCTTAGTATCTATACTTCCCTACATTTCATTTTACATTTTATAAAATATTTAGGCATAGTGTTTGTCTCCACACTTTCATTCACAAGACATGCATTACACATTAAGGTAGGGATGTCAAAAAAATATCGGTATCGATACCACGTGTCGGTGGTTATCGGCTTTAATCGATACTTTAATTTTCGATACTTATCGATAGTATCGAATCGGTCATTTTCGATACTTTTTGACATGCCCCCACACTGAGGCCATCTGTTAATCACAACCACCAATTAGGATGGTAAACGTTCTCGGAGCGAAATTTCGATTCTTGATCCTGTTTTTAAAATACTTGTTGCATTGTTGCCTATTGTTAATATCACTACTTCCCTACATTTCAAAGTCATTTAAATTTTGCCACTTTTTGCTAAAAACTTAGTTTAGTCTTAATTTTACTCGGTAATTTTACAAGCATTAATTTTAGTACTTAGGAATTACCGCGATATTTTTCATTCACAAAATGTAGTAACAACAGAAAAATGGGGGCGATAATATACTGGAAGATTACTGAAACGAGTAAAAAATAATTTGAAAAACATTAACTGTTTGTGCCAGTGTGTATTTTCTATACCAAAAGTATCGATACTTTTCTTCGATACTTGAGTATCGAAAGTATCGAAGTTTCAAAAGTATCGATATCAAAAAGTATCAATACTTCGTGAATAGTTGACATTAAGGCACAAATTAAAAATTCCTAACTTCTTTCGCTTATGTACCACTCATTTGTAGGAAATAAAATGATATTTTAGAAGAATTTGAATGAACAAAACGCATGCATGATTGAAAAATTGTGCTAGCAGTGTTAAAATTTGATAATGAGCTGTGAGTAGCGGTGTTCACACAATATAAAAGCCAATAAAATCATTTGCCGCCAATATCTGTACTTAATAATATAAAAAGTGTATCAGAATCAATGAAAAGGGCAAATAATCCCTATCAGAAACATAAAACAGAAGAAGCAGGCGTAACGGAGGGCGGAAGAGATACGAGCGTGGATGGAACCAGTGTCCGTCGAAGCAGCGTGTATATTCGCGAATATAGCGCACGAAAATCCCCAATTGGGATTAAATTTCGCCTTAAATTACTGCAGCCCCTAACGTCGGGGTACAAACTCACCCTCATACAGCCTTCGCCGTGCCGGTAGCTTCTACTCCCCAAAATCTACGCATCACGGCATCCTCCTTACAACTCCGTACAAACGCCAACGCTGTATTCCTTCCTTTTTTTTCTCCATGTCGAGATCGAATCATCTTTCTCCGAGTTCTTCTCACTTTTTCCACTCTCCCGAAAACGCGGCGTGGTGGGCGCCCTTCTGCCTTTCACAACTTCTGTTTTTTCCTTATTCCATCCTCGCAACTCCATGCTTTTATTATCCCCGTCGTGACCTTCTTCGGCTTTTGCCGTCGCCGTACGTTTTAATTAAAATAAATCGTAAATTTGACAATATATGTGCTTTGTTCATTTCATTGACATCGTTAATGTTTCTTTGCGTTTTTTTTATTGGGTTCGATTACGCTCTGCGCATTTTTGCGATTCACGCATCCTTTCTTTGTTTGAAGGAAACTTGATTGAATTGAATCGTGTGGTTAATTTGATTTTGGTGTAAGTAGATTCTCGATACACACGCGCTGCGAACGATAGCAACGTTGCGTTCGTTGTTGGTGGAATAAAAGGAAGGAAAGTAGTAGTGGCACGAATATAAATAGAAACAAGCACAAGGACGAGCACAATGGAGGAGAATTAAGACGAAATATTATGCATCGACACCCGAGACTTCAGGGGTCTTTCTGTGTTGCCGTATTACGTTTCTGCATTTTTATTTGTCATAGAAAAAGATAACAGAGCACAATTGGAGATGTCCGAGAAGGTTGAGGAAGAAAGACAAAGGAATATGGCGCGACACGATGTTATTTTCATGTGTATGGTTGTATTCTTCGTTAGTTTAAAAAGTACTTTGCACGTTAATCGTAGAAAACATCCACTTTCTCTACGATTACACGAATACCAATGAAATAAACATTTTATTAGAAACATTCTATTCTATTTTCTTCGTTGAAGATTCATATTACTTTTTTTATGGCAGTTTTATAATTTTTATTGATTTTTGGCATGTTAACCGCTTGTACTCGAGAGGCGCTGGTTCGGCACCCGACTATCGTTCTGTGGTAGCTCGGTCGGCGCCATACGCAATATCGATATCAGCACACGCGATCACATCGAGTGTTTAACGGCAATTAGGTTGTGTTCGATCGCATGCACCTCGAGTTGCCACACAGCGTTAATGAGAAGAGTCCCGAGTGCAAAGGGTAAAACTTTGCAAACTGATATTTTCAATAACAACTGCTACGTTGACACAGAATATTGGTAGAATATTGGTACTATCCCATTAATATTAGTATTGATTATATAATTATCCTGTCAGTACTCGAGCGGCGCCGATTCGGCGCCCAACTATAGTACTGTAGGAACACGATCAGCGCCATCCGGATGCTCAACAATGCATGTACTGAGCGTTGTATTCAGCTACACTCATCTCGAGTTGTCACAGAGCGTTAATTAGAAAAGTTTCGAGTGCAAAGGGTAAAACTTTGAAGATAACAATTGCTCATTGTAATACGTTGATACGAAATGAAAATATTGGTAATGTTAAACTAATTAAAAAATAATTTCTTAGCATTTTTTTTTAAATTTTTATGACACGTTTATTACTTTTCAACTTATTTTTTATGTTTTTTATGAATTTTCTATTAATATTAATATTGATTATATTATTATATTGTGTGTACTCGAGTGGCGCCGAGTCGGCACCCGACTATAGTACTGTGGGAAAACGATGAACGTCGTTCGGAGTAGCATCGCATGAGACGACCTAACGTGTCGTGTTCAGCTACACTCATCTCGAGTTGCCACAGAGCGTTCGCTAAAAAGTCTCGAGTGCAAAGAGTAAAGTTGTAAAAACAGACATCTTGTTTGAGGTTTCAAATAGGAATTGATATCAATTTTTAATACTCTTAAAGATTTTGAAATATTAAGCATTAAACATTAATTTAATTTGAAGCTAATGGCAAAAACATTTTCGCTTGATTAAGAAGACCGACCAAGTCTTACTTAAACACCAAAGAAATTAAATACCAAAGAAGTCTCCGAATATCTGGCAAGTTGTGCGAAAACTTCGCTCATACCCAGTTCGCGCCTTACTGCAATACACAAAGCGTGGAACGCTGCGAGTTAAAAGGGGATTCCCGAACCTGATGGGCACGGGAATACTAAATTACATCATCAATAACACGCAACAATGGCAGTGGAATGGAGACGCTAGCGTGGTGGGTAGACAGAGACAGCTTGTACGCGCCCGCGCGCGAGCGAAAACAAGACGTTCGGGGAATTGGAGCGAGAGAAACATCAACAACCAACACACAACCCACCCGCTCACTCACGACCCTCACGGATTGTGGCGGTGGTGGTGGTGGTGGTGTTGGCTTGAGATCGTTCGAGTTGATCGTCTCGCTGCCGCGTTCAACTCGACCGATTCCCGAGCCCTCCGATGCTTGACGTTGATGCCGTCGGCTGTGCGTCGCTCCTGCCTCTCCTGCTTGCCTGCTGGTTGCTTGTGTATGTGTGTGTGTGTGCGTATCTCTCGAGCAATTCCCGCACGGAATTCGGGATTCGTGGATTCACGCAATTTGCACGATAAACACATGCATTTAAAGCATCATCGATCAGATTTCGGCAGCGGGCGCGCGCGCGTTCGTTAAAAGATTAAATTTGCGCAGCGCCAACGTGCGATTAGCTTGAGCATATGCGCAACTATCAATTAAATAGCTTTCATTAATTAGGCTCGAGCTGTGAATTATTAATTTGCCGACATTCGCTCGTGGGAGCTCTCACATAAAAAAAAAAACTATGCTAATGTTTAATGAGAAAGTGTTTTCTTTAAAATTTATGCAACGGATTAAATATTCAACGAAATCGACGGTTTTTAACTTTTAGATTTCATTTAATCACTTTTTAATCGATGATTTTCTTTAATTAATAGCTTTATTTAACAGTAGGACGTATTTGTGTTTTTATAACTGAATAATTGCTTTTAATTCTTAAAGATATTAAATTAAGGAGTTGTAGGTTGCTCGTTGGTGGTTGGTAAAATATTTTTTTAAACTGTTGTTGTGAGCAAACGGTTGGTGTTTAAAGTTTTATAAAATTGATTTATTTATTGATACATATTTCAATTTTCGTATGTATTCAACTAAGCTGCTATTTTTCTTTAAAAAAACACAATTTAATCTGTAATTCTCTTTATTTTTTCAATAGATAACAGTATAGCTCCAATAATATTAGATAATCAACAAAATATTATTTTAAAATCAAGAAAACACATAAGTTATGTTAGAAATATTAATTTTTTGTCATAATAGTGTCCTAATAACACCAAAATAATGAACAAAATCACTGTTAATTTCCTAAATATATTAGTAGAATGTCACTTATTAAAAAATCTCTAGTTTTCTTGTTTTGACTAAAATATTCAGTTATATCAACAAGCTTTTAGCGAGATTCTCTTTATTTTTTTTAATAGATAACAGTACAGGTGCAATAATACTAGATAATCAACAAAATATTATTTCAAAAACAAGAAAACACTTAAGGTATGTTAAAAATATTCATTTTAGCCATAGTAGTGTCCTAAAACATCAAAATAATAAACAAAATCAATGTTAATTCCCTAAATATATTAGTAAAATGTCACTTATTTTAAAAATCTCTAGTTTTCTTTTTTTGATTAGAATATTCAGTAAAATCGACAAGTTGTTAACATATCGGCATTGAAAAATCCAGTTATCGCAAATATGTTAACGATTTCCTAAGGTTTTACCAGTGTATAGCTTTATTCCAGCCGATAAAAAAGTCGAAAAATATGTTCAACTAAATAAAAACCATGAAATATCAACATATATCCGCATAATTGATGCGAAAGCCAATGTAAACGTCGCGCCGCGCCGACAAGCTGATCCAGCAGCACACAGAATGCGAAAGAAAAAGTAAAAAAGCCGAAACGTGTAAAACGTCGTTTGATAGTCGCGTAATTGTGTGCATACTAATCGCGTAATTCCGACACAAACACCGCCGAAACTCCTCCGACAAATCGCAATCGTGTATGTGTGTAAAAATGTGTATGTACGTGTCGGTGCAAACGAGAACGGCATCGGCAAAACCGTACCGTATTTCGGAGTCGCCTCCGTCGGTGACCTCGTTTTTTTTTTTCAATAAACCGTAGAGGGGCCAATAATAAAGTGGGGCACATGGCGTGTACTAACTCGTTGACTAATCCAAAACTATCTGTCTGTGTGTGTGAGTAGTCTTGGATCTTCATGGCGTGCACAAAACGGTATAAACCACTGCGGTTGGTTTCTCAAAGGCAGGCGAAACATTTGTTTCCAGCGCTGACGCGTCTCGTCGTGGCGAATCCCAAAATTCCTCAACTTTCGGAGGCGCCCTCGAAAATGAATACAAACGCCAGTTGTAGTTGTAGTGTCTTGAATACAAATCCAGCGAAACTACCTACCCTAACAATAAGTCTAAGTCAAAGTGTACCTCAATCAATTTGTAAAGACTTGCAATTTTTAAGTTTGGAAAGTTCTATGCTTAGAATTACATTGAATAGTATAATTGGAAACTCGTCAAATATTCCTAGATAAAAATGGGGAGAGATAATCCTCATACGTGTGATTTTAGGACATGCTTATCAAGCTATTGAGTTCTATCTGATTATATTATAGATTAGCTATCTAACAAATTAAAGATACGAATATATCGAATATATTTCGTATATTTATAAAAGAAAGTAATTCATCTGGTTTAGAAATTAATTTCTCATACTTTTAAGGAAACGAGTACTCCATGTATCTTTAAATAGTAACAGCTTTGTTCCTAATTAACCTCAGCTTGCCGACCCCTAGTCTAGGTCTTCCTATGTCTATCTAGACTATAGTTTCATTTAATATTATTAATTGCCCGCCTGGGTAGCTTATTGAATAGCACATTGGCGTTTAACGCCAGCGGCCGTGGTTCGAGTCTTCGGGGTAGACATGTCAGTCAATGATGAAATATCGATATTTGTTGAAATCAATATTTCTAATTTTTCGATATATCGATATCGAAATATCGTCTTGGAAATATCGATATTATCAATATCGATCAAATCGAAAATCCACAGGAACGCCATCTGTATATGTGTTTCAAGACTAATTACAGTTCCCAACAATCTACAATGATCATTGTATTATAATTGCAATATGGCCGTACAAACAAAAACTGTCAATTTTTAATTTCTCAGAATACTTCTCAGATAGCGGATAAAATGTCAAAACGATATTAGAAATTTCGATATCGATATAATGGAAAATGAAATTATCGATAAATATCGAAATTTTGATGCCGATATATCGGCCGAGGTTCGAGTCTTCGGGGCATCACAGTGTGATTATTTTTCACACCCACGCACACACACAAACTTCACACATCACTCTACTGACATCTGGAACTCACTGCCAGAACTACTCTCAACCACAACAACAACATCATGTATCTCACCAACAAACAATTTTATTCCTAATTAACCTCAGGTTGTCGACACCTAGTCCAGGTCTTCCTCTGTCTGTCTAGACTAGAGTTTGATTTTATATTATTAATTGCCCTCCTGGGTACCTTATTTGTTAGCACATTGGCGTAGAACGCCAGCAGTCGAGGTTCGAGTCTTCGGGCATCACACAGTGTGACTAGTTTTCACACAATTTCACACCCACGCAATTTCACACATCACTCTACTGACATCTGGAACTCCCTGCGAGAACTACTCTCAACCACAACAACAACAACAACATATACATTAACAACTCACACCAACAAACAATCGTATAAACACAAACGTACTTGTAAATAACAACAATACAAGAACACACAAATAAAAATAGAACATATCCATGTCGGAAAGACCCATAGAGGTCGATAGACATTAAAATATGTGATATTATTATTAATTTTCGCAAGTATTTGATGGACAAGTATAACAGTTGAAATCTTTAGATCCTCTTTTAATTTATCTTTCAGTTGATACCCAACATGACAAAATTTGCGTAAACCAACAAATTTTAATCAAATTTTGACGCTTAAGACATTGTAAGCTAACAAACGTTATTTACTATATCTAGAAATAGTATTAACTACGTGTATTAATATGTATTAATACGTAATTATATGTACAGAACAATCGAAAAAAATTAATATAATATACGTCCCGTGACCTATTGTATTCAGTCTGCTTTCGTCCATAGACTAATCATGTTTACACCGTGGTTTAATGTGTTTGCCAATGAGCTATTAATACATTTCCATGCATGTATAATAATCACACTTCACATACGCATACATACACTCGATACGATGATACATACACATTGGCAGCACGCCGCTCGTCTATACTAATACATTCGGCGCGTCGCGGCATCGTACGGCTATTGTTTTCCAGCCGTGCGCATTTCTGATTGCGGTTTTATATCCACCGTGCACTTGCACGCTGATTGTATGTAGTCCGTCCTGGTCGTGGTTTCGCTATTGTGCCAACCAGTCAAGTGTGGCAAACAATGTGCATGCACCGTCTATGTGACCGTTTGCCTGTGTGCATGTATGCAAGTGTATGGCGTCGGGTGTGTTGGTGTATGTGAGTATGATGCGGGACGAGTTGCGCGCACTTGTGTTATTCGCGCCGGAGAGATAGCAGTTAGCAGTTAGCTAATCCGCTGACTTTCACTCGACAGCCGCGCGCTCGCGTGTGCGTGCTTACTCGTTCCTCTACGCCTGGGCTATCCTATCCGCTTGTTCCTCCGATGCAATGCATTCATTGTACGCCGGTTACGCCGTTACTTCGTTACATTCATTAGATTCGTTACCATTTCGCTGAAGACTGGTGCGAGATCCGCGCTTTCCAGCGTGTAGAGCGCGTTGCTATATCCGAATATTTTTACAATATCACAACATCCGAACAACATGTTTAAAGTGGCTGATAATCGACGTAAATAATCAGCTATCTGTCGATTTGATGATTAAGATGTTACAGTGTTAAATGTCATTGAAATATTTCAATATTTGAATTCGGTACATCCGGAAGTAGCCTAATTGCGTGTGTACTAGCCCAAATTTATATGAAAATTTAATTTTTAATTAAAATTAATCAGGTTAATAAGGTTAATTGATTGGAGTGGGGGGTAAAGTTGGAGTATGTCGTAACGAGAGTCACGTGACCATCATACTCATATAAATTCAGGATCAACCAACTAGATTTCTGAGACTACCAACAAAATATCCGAGACAACTTAAAT
>JAODAC010044281.1:0-11120 GCA_027575185.1 Mimaenictus wilsoni | reverse complement strand
TTTAAATATAAAATTAATACTTTCAACTCAATCCAAGGCATCACAAGTTGCCTAAATCGGCTTATGTAGCCTGTTAACGTCAATTGGCAGCAGAGGTGGTGATGGTTGCGTAGTGCATCATGCGCAGATAAGCGCAAGGTGGTTGCGTTGTGGACCATGACGTAACTATATACTATATGTATTCACGGAAAATAATGTACAACGTAATATAACACGCAATATAATTTTAAAAAGCGCACTGGCTGAGGAACCACATGGTCGATGGCCTAGTCTCGGACTAGAAATAAAGATAGTTTTTTAGAGGAATCATTATGTGGTTCAACGTTAAGAATTTACTAAAAGTGTTTAGCTAGTTTGTGGTATTATTACGAAATATTTCAGATGTAGTAAACTAAGAGTGCAGTTCACAAACTAATTAATACCAAGCTTCAGATATTTATAAAAATGCAGAGAGAACGAAAAATATATTGTACAAAATGTCAGATTGCGGTTGCTTAACCCTCTTAGTACCGGCGAAAAGAACATGCCTAAGCGAAGAATACCGGGCCGAATCGGCGAATTTGCAGAGGTTTGCGAAAATGCTCGTAAAAACGAAAGTAGAAGTGATATTTACAAAATATAAAAGGCAGCATATTCGGAAATAAAGGGAGAATAAAACGATACGATTTGTGTTTCATTATTTGTTGAAAATCCTAAGAATAACATGAACAGAAAACATAACAAAAATTGTACAAAAATGATTTCTCTTTTTCAAATGGTTATTGCACATAAAAAAAGTCATCATTTGATCATAGCCCTAAATACATCTTTTAGTTTAATGTACAGACATTGCATTTTGCAATAAGTTGCAATGCAATAACAGAAGTCGGATAATAAAACGGATAACGCTATGATACACGGCAAGCGTCAGACAGATCTACTACACAAGTGGATCGTGCAGCTAGTAATACGTCACTAAAAAAATATAAGTGTTATTATAGATATTTATAGTTAATTTTCTGGCCACTAAAAATATGTAATATTTCCTAACTCTGTGGCTTCTTTTCTCTGTTCGCTAATGGAAGTATTTCCCGATTTCTTTGGTACTTATATTCGACCACTTCCAAGTTTGATTTGAGCTGCGATGGAATGTGTTTTCTATTACTGCCTATTGTTCCGGATAAAAATGTATTCTTCTCAAACAGAGATCTTGCTAAGACAATGCTGGTAAAAAAATTGTCGACAGTTTAAAAAAATTGTCGACAGCTATGTGGTATCCTTTCATAAAGTAGTTACTCATACTGAGTAATTTATCTATTACTACTTGAGCGAGGCATTTTTCTTTTATTTCTCTCTCTTGTCCCGTTGGTCCTTGGCTCCCCGAGAGCAAAAGAATGACAGACAATAACGGGAGATCCCATCGGCTAGCATCCAAAATTTTATGCCCCATTTGTGGTGCTTCTTATTTGGCAAATACTGGATGAGTGCTGATCTGCTTTTTGTTCCTACTAGTGATTCATCCACGCTTAAGTGCTGGTGTGGTGAATAATGAAATTGGAATATTCTATTTGCATGAGCAACGACAGGTTCATACTTTGCTGTTGGGTCGGATTCACTGCTATCTCGTGCTGGTAATGTGCTATTGTCCACGGTATGAAAAAAAAAATTACAAAGCAACTGAAATCTATTCCGGCTAAACATTTGGCCAAACCATGCGGAGTGCAAAGTGTTAACATTTTATAAAGTTATTTTGAAACAAAGACCTCTTCTATGAGTACAATAAGATCTCAACGGAGGCGCAACGATATATCGTCGTTGGTATTTTTGGCAAGTGCACCGAACTAAACGTACTAAAAGGGTTAAGCAGTTATTTAATGTACTAAATATAATTGGATATACAACTTACTTCATCTACTTTTTACAATACAATATAGTTTTATATTATTTAGTATTTTTATAGTTTTTCAATATAGTTTCGTCCGTACGTAACTCTTAGAAATTGACTAATACCTCTAGAATGATTATAGTCCTGGATATATTATAATGTGTTTATTTTGGTACTGGATAGGTTTCTAGTCATCGCTACAGTGATTTTCAGCTAATTTATGCACATAATATAGCATGATCCTGGCCTATTGCTCACAAAAATAAATCCTAAAAATGGAAAACTGATATTTTGGCGAAAACAGCGATTTTGGACATACTTGCTGGGTGCAAGTGATCGCAAGTGCACCAATAGCCGTTTACACATGAGTATCGTTGTGTACTTTTTCGCACGTTTTCAAAAATGTTTGTTTCAAAATATTCTCTATGTTCTATATGTAAATCTTAATAAATGGAGGCTGTTGAGAACGGCGAGGCAAGTTTGAGTCCTTTTTTTATATTTGTCGCCAAATTATCAATATTTAGTCTGGCGTGAAAGAACTTTTGAACTGTTTAGTCGACACCACATGTTTTTCACGTTTTTTGTAAGCCCTGAGTCGTCAAGTGGTTAATAAAGAGAACATAGAGGCACAAAACGCTCTTGGGGTAGGTTTAAGTGGATGCACGAAGCGTTTGGCGCCTTAAGCGACTGGAAAACATCTTATCACGGCCGAGCGTAGCGGCACATGTGTACCCAGCTACATGTGTGCAGTAGTCCACGAATCCTGCTAAAAATAAAAGATTCGCGTTAATTCGCGGATTGATGCTGTTCGCAACAGAGGCCGTGACAAGTAAATCAAAAATTTATTCGTTGGTACATTTCGTTAATTGCTTGCTGAATGCAGCTCCTCCCTATTTTGCTGTCGATATCGACTTAATTCTTATTTGCATAAGGCAATGACGACTGAAACAAAAGTTCCAACGGATTTTGACGATTTTGCAGCATGCTTGCCATGAAAGCCGCCTTTCAATGCATACGAAAAAAAAATTTAACATAACCAGTTGGGTAAAAACAAACTATTACCAAGATTCTGCGATTTTTAAAAATCTCCAAACAACGAAAAACATCCCACTTATTCAAATGAAACGCAATGAAATCGAATTAGAAAAAGAATAAGCGGTGCGAATAACAACTCCGGAAAGCCTAATCAAACTCACTGCTACTGTACGGAAAACCAACTTTTTATTCATAATCTAGTGCCACTTAAAACGTTTACTAAATAGCACTAAAATGTAATTACTCCTGCATTTATGATTACGAATTTCAACACGATAAGTGTCCAAGTAGACTTACGTCTAAACTCCAAACTATTAACAACTTTGAGAACAAGTGTCGTACTTCACGTTAATGACTCGCAGCACCCGCGCATTTTGCATCACCCGCAAATTAAGCGCACTGGCGTGCTAAAAGTATTACACATTAAGTCTGCCGTACATAAATACGTTTAATTAATAAAGCCAGGCACATCACGTTCCATCAGGTGTCTTGAGGCACCTGGAGTTTGCCAGTTTTCACTCAAAACGGTAAACATTTGCAAAGTTTGTGCTGAATTTTGGCCGACGTTGGTTTAGCACCTAATTCTGCGAACGCCACGCAACCCCATAAGTGCTAATAAAGATGAGCAATAGACGCAACTATTTCAGGACGACAGAAGCCTACCATTACGTCGCGACGGTAGTTAAATTTAATTTTATCACTCGCCATTCGTTGGTAAACGATTATGTCGCGTTCGTGTTTGGCGACGCTTTTATTGCTGATATTTCAGCGAAATCGATTGCGCTTAAATGTGAATTGCTGAATATAACCGGAGAATGTGTAACTAAACAAGTCTGTAGGGAACAAACCGAGAAAATGCACTTCCGATGCACTCAGAATGCACTTAGAATAGCGACTTGCAACGGAAATAACAGAGTTGTAAACTTTAAATTGGAATCGTTTTGTGTATATTTATATTTTCAGGAAATTATGCGATATTTTGTACATTAACCGATATTTTCAATCTTATTATGCGACAAAAAAGGATAATAATACGTTCGTAAAAGTAAGTATTTGTGTTTTGTGTCTTTATTGACCGGCGCTTCCACCAAAGTTTTGCCTTTTGAAAGGGTATCATTAAAGCATTTTCTTATTTTTATTTGCTCAAGGCTATTTTTTTTATAATTCCATTTAAATAAATAAAAAATTCAAGAAAATAAAATTAATTACTTCGGGATTTTTTTTCTGTGTCTTCATTACTTCACGTACTTCAGCGTAGAGCTTTTTAATTTCCCACCGTACTTCCATTTTTTAAGGAAGTATCATCGTGCTGAAATTACAAACAGACGTAATTAAAATTTGAAATTGGGGCTTGAAATTAACTTAATTGTTTGTACAGAGATTGAGCCCTACGGGCTCATGATGAAGGATAATGCAGTACTTGAGTTTTTAAACCTAGTATTTACTTTACTTTTCAGCAAAATATTTTATCTACCAGTATTTCATCGAGAAAAACATTTTACATCATTCTTTGTTTTTGTGTCTGCACTTTTTTTGATCGCCTTTTGTGATATTAGGCGGAAACGGCTCTAATGTACGACGCCGTCCACTTGTTCGCCAAAGCACTGCACGATTTGGACACGAGCCAACAGATTGACATAAAGCCGTTAAGCTGCGATGCGTTGGATACCTGGCCACATGGATACAGCTTGATTAACTATATGAAAATCGTGAGTATACTTTCAAATTTCGGAAACCAGTGTAACGCTTATTGTTATTAAAAGAAAAAACCTAAAATCATTTTTCACTTTTCCTTTCTGACCAGGTGGAGATGCGAGGGCTCACGGGCGTCATAAAATTTGATCATCAGGGTTTTCGCAGTGATTTCGCACTGGATATTATCGATTTGAGCCGAGAGGGTCTGAAGAAAATTGGCACATGGAACTCCACCGAGGGTGTGAATTTCACGCGTACTTATGGCGAAGCCTACACGCAGATCGTGGAAATAATACAGAATAAAACTTTTGTTGTTTCCACAATTTTGGTATGTTTTTTCCGGCTTGAAATTGCCCCAAGAACGAGAATTTTCCAATAACTTTTTTTAGAGTTCTCCGTATTGTATGAGGAAAGACTCTTCGGAAAAGCTAACCGGAAATGCTCAGTTTGAGGGATACGCTGTTGATTTAATCCATGAGATTTCCCGGATTTTGGGCTTTAACTACACAATCAAGCTGGCTCCCGATGGAAGATATGGCGCCCTAAATAGAGAAACTAAGGTAGGAGGTCTTAGGAAAGAAATTATGAATGTAATAACCTTTTAAAAATCGTTTCTCCGCGTGTTGTAATAAAGTTTGACAAGAGTTTACGAACTTTTCAATTCCAAGGCTTTGCTATTGTCTGTTTAACAGCCGCGGGTTTAACGAAAAAAATCGTAGCACTCTTTGTCGTTGTCCACATTTTTCCGTCGACATTTACGAGTTTACGACGCGCCCAGAATAGAAATATAAAAACATATATCAAAATCGCTTTAGTGGTTTTAATGTTTTCAAAGTTTGTACATTAATCCACGGTTATTTCGTTATTCCGGTCGTAGCTTAGCGAAATAAAATGAATGTCCATTGTTGGTTGGGGGATTACATTTTTTGCGCTCGTGTATTTTTTCGGTTAGGAATGGGATGGTATGATGAAGGAACTGCTCGACCAGAAAGCGGACTTGGCTGTGGCGGATTTGACCATAACGTACGACCGTGAGCAGGCGGTCGACTTCACCATGCCTTTTATGAACCTTGGTATTAGCATCCTCTACCGGAAGCCGATCAAACAGCCGCCGAATTTGTTTTCCTTCCTGTCGCCACTCTCTTTGGATGTGTGGATCTACATGGCGACTGCTTACCTTGGCGTTTCTGTCCTACTCTTCATTCTTGCACGGTAAGCTCAATTTTTAGCCTTAGGTCTCTCCCAATCACATACAAGAGCACCTCAGGATTAACAATCTTACGCCAAATTTCCATAAATGTACTTTATTTCTCTTATAAACAGAATTTAAGAAAGTTACACAGGTCCCAGGAAGGAATCTACAAATTTCTGCAAATACTAACGTAACATAACGCATTTTACGCTATTTGCGCATGCTGTTTAGGTGCATTCAAGCAATTGCAAGTTGATTTAGGAAATCCGGGGAAGGGCAAACATCAGCACATCGTCAGATTTGTTTAACCAACTCCTGCGACGACGACTTGAGATCGTCGAAGCTGCATTTTCTCTGTATTTGCAATGTTTCCGGAAAAGGTTTACGCCGTACGAGTGGCAGAACCCACATCCGTGCAACCCGAACCCCGACCATCTTGAGAACCAGTTCACTCTATTCAACTGCATGTGGTTTGCGATTGGCTCGCTGATGCAGCAGGGCTGCGACTTCCTGCCCAAGTAAGTCGGGCATGCGCCACGGCGACGAGAACTAATCTCGCGTGTGTGTGTTTTGGTTTTGTGCTTGGATTTCAGATTCAGCCCGTACGAGTGGGACAACCCCCATCCGTGCAATAGTGAGCCCGATGTGTTGGAGAACCAGTTCACGTTGTTGAACTCGCTATGGTTCACCATCGGCAGTCTGATGCAGCAAGGCTCCGATATTGCGCCGAAGTAAGTCTTGCTCACTCACCAACCAAGCAGAACAACCAAAAAAAAATATATATAAACCAAAGATGGCCGCTTCTTGATGTTCTCATCTTGTACATAAACCTGCTTTTGTGTCTTGTATCCGAATCAAACAACACGAAATATCACGGAGACTTGCTGTATCAACCACTATTTTCTATACGAACATCTATTCTTCTTTCTTTGTTATGTTTTTTCGTTGTAATTTCAAACCGCACGCAGATGATGCTTTACGGTCTCCTGAATATCATTAAAGGTCTTCCCTAAGCCGCTATAAGGTCTTTCAATATCAGTTTAAACTATTGGCTTACGAGGGTGTTAAGTTTATGCTTCCATGCCCGGAAGGTGGATAGTTAAAAGCATGTCTGTGTGTCGGAAGGGTTTAATGGAGTAGTTGATGCAATAAAACACGTTTTTAGAGCGGTCTCGACGAGAATGGTAGCGGGCATGTGGTGGTTTTTCACCCTCATCATGATATCATCGTACACGGCGAACTTGGCGGCGTTCCTTACCGTTGAGCGGATGGATTCGCCAATTGAGAGCGCCGAGGATCTCGCGAAACAGACGAAGATCAAGTATGGAGCGCTTAAGGACGGGTCAACTGCAGCTTTCTTCAGGGTGAGCACATCAATTCTAATCATGGATACAAATTTAAGCAGCTCTTAACTTTTCTAAATAGGATTCCAACTTCTCCACGTACCAACGCATGTGGTCCTTCATGGAATCAGCCCGTCCTACCGTCTTTACGATGAACAACGTTGAAGGTGTTGATCGGGTAGTCAAGGGGAAGGGTAGTTACGCTTTCTTGATGGAGTCCACCTCAATTGAATATGTCATAGAGAGAAATTGCGAATTGACCCAAGTTGGTGGGATGTTGGATTCTAAAGGATATGGTATAGCAATGCCTCCAAGTAAGCAAATCATTATCTCTAAAACCCTTTGGACCTTACAATTGGCAAAGCCCCCTGAAACCGGACTAAAACTGAAGTGCCTATTACAGCTTCACCTTTTCGCACGGCAATAAGTGGAGCCATCCTGAAACTACAAGAAGAGGGAAAACTACATATCTTAAAGACACGCTGGTGGAAAGAGAAACGCGGAGGTGGTTCATGTCGAGTAAGTATAGGCAACCCAACATTCCCATCGAAATAGAATTTAACCCCTTAACGTTTCCTTCAGGATGACACTACGAAGACCTCAAGCACAGCTAACGAGCTCGGCTTAGCGAACGTGGGCGGCGTGTTCGTGGTGCTGATGGGCGGCATGGGGGTGGCATGCGTAATCGCCGTCTGCGAGTTCGTGTGGAAATCACGCAAAGTCGCCGTCGAAGAACGGGTGAGCAGCATCCTACACGACACGTAGCTGTAAGCTGCGCCGGTCCTTCCCTCCAAAAAAAAAATAAACAAACGCTACTTCCCCCACCGCAAAGCTCCAACCTGGCACGTTTGTGGTAGGCAATCCAATAATCAAAAAGCGAGCCATAACCAAATTCTTCAGCTCTCCCCACAAAATGTATGTGCGTGCGTGTGTGCGTGTGGATACAACGACAAAGTAAAAGACAGCTGATAGGCTAACAAATAAGATCTCCTCTAATTTAATTCTACTCTAATCTAAGATTGAATGTATGAAAAAAATATCCAATTCTTCTTTCGCTTTTATCAAACGAGAAAACACACCACGATGCTCAGCTCAAACGAAGATTCCTTCGGAATCACTGTGTAAATAAATATTTAACATTGGGAAAGGAAAAACTAAAACCAACA
Organism: Mimaenictus wilsoni; assembly: GCA_027575185.1. Lineage (NCBI taxonomy): Eukaryota > Metazoa > Arthropoda > Insecta > Coleoptera > Staphylinidae > Mimaenictus > Mimaenictus wilsoni. The sequence goes on along the minus strand of JAODAC010044281.1, from coordinate 2,825 downwards.
AACGTAGAAACTCAATGTTGTGTTTTTAATGTTTTCTAATGTGCAGCCGGACACACGCAGGCGAGATGTAAATAGATTAAACGAATTTGATATTAAGATAAATGTTTGCAGAAGTTGAATTTATTAAAGAATTCATAAACGGTTTCTTAATTGGTTGATGTCCTGCAGGCTGGTAGGCTAACGCAGCTGAGAAGCATGAGCATGGAAACGAATTTATTGACAATATCAAAATATCAATCAAACGAGTATAAAAAAGAACGTTATTATTATTCTAACCATATAACTATTGTTAATGTTTTCTGTGCGTTTGTTGTTGTTAAATTGAATTTGTAAATCATTTATCACTCCATCTTTGACCACATACCGTTTTCTATTCTTGTCGTGATCACAATCATCTTTCCGTATTATAAAAAATCTTCAGACTTACAACAAACGAAAGCTACTAATGCAATGCTAATTTCTTATTACGCTTGCGGATTACGTTCTGGTTCCTAACAGGAGGTATGGAACACTTCCCAGTCTTAGAATCCAACACATTTTGCTAATTTTATCTATCATTGTTTATAGCAGACAACATTATGTTCGGATATGTCGGCTGATTTCAAGTCAACGCTGCGTACGAAAGGCTCCAAAAGTTCTTCATCAATGGACCATCGTTCGTCGGAAGACTCACTTGATGAAAGCTTCTATCCATTGGGTCCTTACTCAAGTTATGGCATTGTTGCCAAGAAATAACTTCATTGCAGTCCGGATTCAGGCCTAAACGACGATTAACTAAAAAACAAAGAACTAAATAAAACAAAGAAATTACACACATGAAATGTGAAGTCATATCGGTACGAAGACTCTAAATACTAATATAACTTTAATATTGTTTACTATACAGAGTAATACTCAAGGTCCAAGTACACTACTGGGATTCACCTTTAAATAATTCAGAAACCGTCATTACAATGAAGTAATCAAAACATGTACGTTAGGATACTTTCTACAACCACAAACCACACGAAGAAAAAACAATCAAACATTTTAGATTGAGCTTCGACTTGGGATTATTGTATTTTATTGTTTATATGTTGTAGAGACATCGTCTAATTGCATTGTATATAACATTTTGCATTTGATAATGATAGGAATAATCATAAAGTCAGTCATTAATTATATATGAAATACATTTTTGCATTATACTCACCACAACTCTGTCATAAACTGAAAAATAAATGTTACGCGATGATATAAGTGAATTCATCTCATTGTATAAGTCATTAATTGAGAATTATCTATAAATAAACTTTAAAGTATTCGATAGAAAATGTAATTTATTTAACATATGTTAATATAATAACGATTTATGCTAGAACATTTTTACAAATGCGCTTCTTTAAACGGAAAATACCAGTTTGAGGAAACATAAGTCTAAATTCCAGGTACTTAGTTAGTTATCTAAAAAGTTAGCAACGGCGACTTGCCGCGTTGTGGAACTGGGTACCCGTTAGATCACCGCAGTTAAACAACGTCGGACGTAGGACGTGGGATGGGTGACCACTAGATCTCTCCACTCCACAAGCGGCTGTGGCGCCGCACAATGGCCCATTTCGGGTAAAACACGAGACATTAATCAATAACTTGGATCACATATAAGTCGTTATAGGTCATCACCTATGAAGTTTATATGTCCCCCTGAAATATTTCGGTCAGGTATTCGTTTAGAGGTTTCATTTTAGTCTCAATTTACTCACAGAAATATGTTCTTTTAGATGATACCACATACTTAATCTTTTGAATGGGGGGAGGCCCATTTATGCTATTTTATGCGTCCCTTTGAAATATTCGGTCAGTTTTTAAGTTAGAATTTTCATTTTAGTCTCAAATAACTCACAGAAATATGTACTTTTATATAATACTACATACTTAATTATTTGAACAGGGGGAGACACATTTATGCGCCCCCCTGAAATATTTCGGTCAATTTTTCAGTTAGAGGTTTCATTTTGGTCTCAATTTACTCACAGAAATATGCTCTTTTAGATACTACATATTTAACTACTTTTTGGGGGTCCGATTTATGCGATATTATGCCCCCCCCCGAAATATTACTGCTCAATTAGCCGTATTTTGCAAAAGTTTATTCTATTTTTAGTTCATTATGTTTTAAACAATGGGAGAATACGTTGCCCATCGATCACCATGAATACGGCTAATTGAGCATCAAACTCCTGCCAAAAAATTTATGAAATAAGGTATATTTTCAGCAAATAAAGGGGTCATCCCCAACGAAAAATAGGCGAAACCACCAAAAATTAAATAAAATACACTCCAATAATAGACCTACAATAGATAGAATACAGAAAATCTTTAAGGGGTGCTTAAAATTCGAGTTATTGATTAATGTCTCGTTTTTTACCCGAAATTGGCCATTGTACGCCGTTGCCGTCCGCGAACTCCAGACTTCCAGCTAAAACCGCATCACCGTTTATAGGTATTAGCGGTATCCTGTGTTAATATTGTTCCTTATTAGTATCACACCTTTGAGAATGGAAATTCAGAGCCTGGAAGTCAAGTCTGAATACATGGCCAATATGAATATGTGGGCTTAGTACACCGATGCGGGTAAAGCAACTAAGTGAATCTTAGCATTGGAATTCACGGGCCAAATTGGAACGAATTCATTGCAGTTGGTAAGGCTCCTTCCATAACTCAAGGGAAAATGCCACGGTAGGTTTATGGCGTTTCCACCAAATGTAACGAAAGGTGCCCCATCAAATGTAGCATATGGGGGTTGGCACTCTACTAACTGTCGCGTACCGTGTGCGCTTTCTCACACG
>JAODAC010044270.1:0-11125 GCA_027575185.1 Mimaenictus wilsoni | reverse complement strand
AGTTCCAGAGACAAAGTAAATATAATTCAAATATTTTAAATGGAAAATAATGTATTAGACGTTATGAACCTGGCTGCTAACTTCTTATCGGTGCAGAACATGTCCAGTTAAACGCGCTGTTTAACTAAATAGGAATTAAGATTGCTGTTTCGAACGGCACATTAACAACAGTAGAATATCAGACAATTGGTGTAATCAAAATTCAATTATCTCAATGTCAAATAGTGTTAATTAAAACATGCATCAACCGGTTGAATGTGTTAATTTATATGTTCTTTGTTTAAGTCACGTAGAAAACGTAATTTATGCTGAAAAATTGAAACCGCCGCGTGTATTTTCGATTGATTTTAATGCAAGATGTGCGTCGCCTCGCAGGATGGTGGCCCGTTTGGTGTCGCCAGCGTTTCTTTGTTTCGCTGCTGAAAAGTCATTTCGTATGCGCACTGCGCACCCGCAGCATAAACACGGCAGATGGCCGTTGCCGTTGTACAAGCAAGTACACGCGAGATCGGCCGCGTCTCTTTGCACGAAAACGAAGACGACGAGCTGGTGATTTTTCGGTGCCTGCTGTTACGAATGCGCGAGTTGCGCGCATGCGGCACGCTAATTTAAAAAGTGGTTATTTTTAACCGAACGTTTGATGCCGTTCGGGCGCCGTCAATTGGCGTAATGGAAATCATGATCCCGGGATCAAGTCGACGAAAAGTCACCGAGTCACCGACGATGAGAACCTACACCGCGGTGCAAAATAAAAAATCTCTGCGGTGCAAAAGAAAAACATGAATAAATTTCCGCTTCTTAAACATTGCCGGCAGCATTCGGTTATGCCGCGACGTTCGGTTATGACCCGTTGACGCACGCAAAGCCAAAATTACTTCAATGTTTTTGCCACATTTTTGGCATCTGCATAAATCGTTTACCATATGCGTTATATCAGTGTTTAGCAAAATCTGTGAGTCTTTCATTCGTCATTAAATAACGAATTATGCCAGTTACTTAAATATTTTCGTACATATCCCATTTCAATAGGATAAAAAAGCAAGTACAGCGAAACCTGCCTATAACGGAACTAATTGTGTATAATATAAAGATTTGTTTATAACGGAATATAGTGTATGGGTAAATCACGGACGTCGGCATATATGACCAGGGGGGCCTGTACTCCCCTTCTGCAATCTTAAAATTTCGTTTTTTGTTGATTTTAGGGCAAAAAATTACAAAAAAATGGAACTTGGAAAATATTCCGTATGATTGCCCAAAAATCGTGGATCAAATAAAAAAAACTGTATCTATCACCAAATCATTTTAAATCCCATTGCGTGGGTTTATAGTAGCGCTTAGTATCTTATGACCCGCGGGTCACTAAGTGACCCATTAAACGTTTCACTGTATAAGTTTACTATTATCAGTACTCATTGCAATAAAATCGACACAAAATGGAATCTGGAAATTTTTCCGTTATAAACTGGATTCTGTACATTGCATATGATTGCCTAGCAATCGTTGGTTAAATCAAAAGATATTGTACAAACTAGTATTATACAACGAGATAATTTTAAATCCCATTGCTTTGGTTTATAATAGCGGTCGGCAATATATGACCCGCGGATCTTTTTAATGGACCCCTTCATTAAAAAGACCCACTTTATATAAATTTTCCGTTACAGTCTGGATTCATTCAGTATATTACATTTGTACATACACTTTACTTTAGTGGGCATTACGGAAAGTCATGGGATCATTTATTCCGACAGGTTTCCGCATATTACAGCTCAATACAATACAATGTAAGGTTGTGGGAGTATGGTGAGTACGCGAAGCGATAAAATAGGCCGTGGAGATTGGGATTAAATTTGACACACATTAATTTTAACACGGTTGCCGACTTCTGGTTTTTAGAATTACTCAAAAAGCACACCAGATATGAATTCAAGAAATACTCAAATGTTTAAGTTTGAGAATGACTGAAAGGTTCTAATGAGATTCGGCGCTGCGTGGTTTCGGGGCATATTAGCAAGCGAAATTGCAATGTGTCATTACGATTGTAATTACGAGGTGTTACAAAACGCACGTTATGCAAGCGGCGAGTTCAACACACTCTTCGCGCAGTGCGCCCGAAATTGGATTTATGTCAGAAGCATCAAAGGCGCTTTTCTACAGGAAACGGTTGCCTTCACAGCGGCCGCAACACGCTAGCGCGCACAATTAATGAAAAGCGCATTAATTCGAAGCCTACTTTCCGACGTAAATCATTGGCGCGAGGCGGCGGAGCAATTCGCGATTTTTTTCGCAAGCGCGCGCGAGCGCGTGCAGGATCAGTTTTCGGGCTATTGGCGCCGTCCAACGACGCGGCGCGCCGGTTGAACGAACTTGGCGGAGGCGATTGCATCCAGCAGATGAGATGGCGTGCGTGTTGGTGCGCCAGTGTTGTTGGTCAACAATAATGATTGTAATTGCGATCGGGCGGGCGTTAGCTGTTGGTTGCCGTGCGTTGCGCGCCGCACACGCCTTGGTAACACACATTCAGGTTAATTATACCTCGGCCGCTTTGCGGTTTGCGCGCAACCGAACGCTGCAGGCCGGGCGACGAGCGTAAAAGCTGGAATCGCCGAAGAAGCGCAACTATCTGCTAGCCGCCCTTAGCCGCACGGCGCATCGGTCAAGAAAACGCACCGGTTGCATGTTTGACAGCGTAATAAGTTTTGATAACATAATAATTGCACAAGAAAATTGATTTACACTGATTTAGACGTTAAGCTGCCTTATACTGGCAAACTGTTTCGATTTATGATTGCCCATTTGCAAGTCGAACGAAATTAATTCACTAATTACCGCTATTTTAGCACATTTTTAGATTCTACATAAACTAATGACTTTCATAAGGCATTTGAATCGAATTATTAGTGCGCCAACTATTATTAAACAAGGAAATCATTTTAAATCCCATTGCGTTGGTCTATGGTAGCGGTAAGCAACCTATGACCCGCGGGTCAATAAGTGACCCATTGTATTTTTCAAATGACCCACTTCACTTTACTGCCCCCCCCTTGAGACGCCGACCAAGAAGCTGCCCAAGCTGCCTTATACTGGCAAACTGTTTTGATTTATGATGATTGCCCATTTGCAAGTCGAACGAAATTAATTCACCAATTACCTCTATTTCAGCACATTTTTAGATTCGACATAAACTAATGACTTTCATAAGGCATTTGAATCGAATTATTAGTGCGCCAACTATTATTAAACAAGGAAATCATTTTAAATCCCATTGCGTTGGTCTATGGTAGCGGTGAGCATCTTATGACCCGCGGGTCAATAAGTGACCCGTTGTATTTTTCAAATGACCCAGTTCACTTTACCCCACCCCCCTTGAGACGCCGGCCAAGAAGCTGCCTTTAACAGCTTGGGTGGCGGTTATTATTATCAGTAGGTATTCCATTACAATCAACAAAAATGTAACCTGGAAATATTTCTGTTATAGAGAATTCGAATCTGCATTAAAAAACAGGGGTACCCATTTAAAATTTAAAAGTTAGCGCCAACCCACCCAGACACCAAAAAATATAATCGTTTATTCGACTTTTATTTCTGATGTATGTCCGGTTAAAACGATGCGCCAATACGTTTTATTGGCACCGCGTCCTTATTGGCGCACATAAATAAAGCAAAGTTAGTGTTTGTCACAAGCTCGACAAAATCAGATTTGTGAAGCGATGACAATTGAAAAAAAAGTGCAATATTTCATCGATTCGAATCCGATGAAACAAATACGTTTGTAATTTTATAATATGTTTGTAATTTTGATTGTTTAAAAATCATTAAAACACAGAATTTCTTCATTATTACGCAACTTTATTTATATAATATGAAACTTATTATTATTTATTATTTTAATAATAAATTCACACTACTAATTCACTCTACTAATTCATATTAATTATAAATTCACACACTCTTAAATCACAATATTAATCCACACCGACAACAAAAGGAACAACTCAAAAATCGCAATGCGCAACTCACAAAAATACAACACGCACACACAACAAGACTCCACTCACACACAACAAGAAGCCACCACATCACAATAATAACAACAACATCAAAAATACCAAAAAACAAGAAATCTCAATAACTTGTAATATGTACAAACATAATAAACATATGTATCCAGGCTGAAGGACCAGTGAAGGTCGATGGCCAGGTCTCCGGACCGAATACAAATAATAATAAAAAATGTCATGAAGAAAATATCTACAATTATATACAAATCAACAAAATAATGATTGATTGAATGAACCCAGTATGCACCATTTCAAGATTTTGTGTTGATACAACAAATTTTGACAAAGACTGGTAGGTCGAATGAATTTCAGGGTTGGTTGGCTTCCGGGATTCAAGGGAATCTGCAAGGAAAAGGTGCGGTTAATAGGTTTCAGTAATTAATGTTCATAATATGACACGACATCGAGTTTTATCCATTGGTAGACCTGATGCTGCCTTCTATTGGCACTTTTCTGAACTTTATTTTATGATGCAACACCATGCCAGCCAAAACAATACTAAGGATAAATATTTACTACATTTGCACGCCAAGTCAATTAATCCATCGAAATGTTTATAGACCACATTACTTATGGTGTTTAAAATATTTACAAAAAATATTTTGAATACACTTACTACTTGATGCCAACAGTTACCACGACGTAGATCCGCATTTGCCGTCTTGTGTTTCTTCTGAAAAATACAAGAACTTTTATAATTTAAAGGGGAAAATACATCAAGTAGTGAAAAAAGTAATTTTTGTGGGTTTCGAAAATATTTTAAATATTTTCGTTAATTTTTTAAAATGGCGGAGTTTTGGAGGCGTCTACGGCGTTCGCAAATAAAACGACCACTGGCTTTTCGTTGAAAAATCTTACCCAATAGTATAGTGAACATCGAGTATGTAACGTTCTACATTGTTTACTAGAATGACAAATTGGGGCACGAGCCGAAGGCGAGACATCCGATTGAACAATACGCATTGCAAACGAGTTATACGCTATACTTTTATTATGACTATTATACGTGAAAATAATAATGAGTAGATTTAGTTTTCTGGTTTCGTTGTGTCAGTTGTCAACATCTACAGGTCACGTGCAGGCGCATCAGTCCGCTACGAGCCGGTACGCGCATGCGCTACGAAGCACGCAGTCGCTGGCAGCGGCGCTGCGCACAATGGCCAACGACCGTTTTGCGCCACAATCCATTCGCGCTCATAGCGAGCAGCCGCGCGCGCATAGACCTTAGGATTGATAGCCATTTAAATATACACATTAATTTTTTTTATTTACATTTAACTGCATATTGTCATCTATAGTATCATGTTATTGCTGGATCTTTTCCGCAGTGTATGTACAAGAACATTTAAACATTTTCAAATTATCGCATATCTATGAAATTATCAAAATCTCCTGAAATTCAAACCTGAACTTCAATATAAGCATGAATTAATTTTGTTTCAAGCCAAGTGGCGCCATCTCAAAAGAAACATTGAAAGTATTGGCGCGAACATATAAATTTCTAGAACACGTGATGCCATCTCCACTTGAATTTTTACATTAGGACTGTAGGAATTTTTAAATTCAAAATCAAAATTTAATAAAAATTGTAAAATAATACTTACGGCGTGGGAAAACCTGAGCGTATGATGGTATAGCTGACCCATTCGAATCTCTGAAACAAAATAAGCAAACCATGGTTACTTTGGCATATTTATAAATTGTGTCACTATCTCATATTTGTCTCAAATCTAAATTTCACTCAAAATTCGTCCGTGTAGCACACGTATTTGGTTTCAATTAGCATGCACCATTTAGGCAAACGAAATTTATCGTGTTGATCAGTACATATATATGATATCTTTCGAATCAAAATCGCGTTTAAAAAATGGCGAATTTCTTCAATACAATTTGTCTCTGCAATTCGTATCTTTTAACGAGAGTCACTCGGTGAATATCTCGATTTTTTGTGAAAGATATCTTCCTTAATGTATGTTTTTGTTAAAGAACGATTCACAGCAAACAAAATTACTATGATGTGTTGCATCTGAATAAAAACTGCACAAACCGCGACATCAAACGTGCTTACTATGAACTCTCGAAGAAGGTGAGTGTTCCTGATTTTTCTCTTAAGGGACTATTTAGGGATATTTGTGAATAATTGCGTTTTTCGGCAGTATCATCCTGACAGGAACAGTTCCTGCTCGCCGAAGCTATTCCTTGCTGTCTCAGAAGCTTACAAAATCCTGGGAAAACCTGAATCTCGTTATCGTTACGATATGAGTCTTCAACCGCAAGATCTACGTTATCGAGCTGACTATCACGAGCAATTTATGCGACGCAAGTAAGTAAATCTTGAATTTTTTCAGATGAATAGGTGTTATGATCTTGGTCATGCGAGGTTTAAACCTCGGATGTATTTCGGATAACGTTTGTGCGGGTCTTTTAAACTTCCATTAAAGAAATAACCAATTTTTGTGATTGAGATACCGTAAATATATCGATCGATTATCTTCTGATAATCGATAACAAAGATTACGTAATTGGAACACATTCATTTAGGAAATTGCGATTTGGCGGTTAGGATGTGGGATGAATGCATAGAGTATGTTAAAATGAATCTGGTATTCTTGTAATCAAAAGAATGAGCAGAATTAAATGATAATGTCGAGGGTCATATTTTCTTAGATTTGTTTTCTTCACATTTTTTGTATTAGTAATTCCTGGGGCTCTAATGTCTCATGAGGGATTCTCACTTGAATCCTTGAAATTTATGTGTGTGTGTGTGTTAGTAACTGACACGCCAGTCTATATGTTAAAATATATAGAGGTATATATCTCAAAGACATCTCAAGAGCTTTGAACCACGGGTTTGGACTGTTGAGATATGGGTCATCATGGGTCAATGGGTCACATGCCCCTGAGGTAACATTTCAAGAAATATATCTGTTCAGCGCTATGATGCGCTGACTTCTGGTCGCCATCAATATTTGAATTTGGCGCCCTGCGCGCCAAGATAACGAGCCGGGTGGCAACTGCGCAACGCTACTGAGCGTCCCTTTTGGGCCTTGCTAAGTGGTGCGCGCCCTCGGCTTGACCTTGTTCTTGTCCAACCGTGGCGCGAGTAAGTGGGTTGTAAGTCTTGTCAGTGTGTTCAATAAATATTCGTTAAATTTACCATCTTGTCGTTGTGAGCCTGTCGGAGAATCAATGCACCCTGGCTATTAAGCTCGTGGAGAGAATCGCGAGTGCCTATAGAAATCATTGTAAAAGACACAATATGCGCGAACAATATCGAACCCAAAATATCGATATTGCCTTCGTTATAACGATATCTATCGATATATTATTGACAGGCTCAATTTCTATATTCAAAAATAGTCTAGCACGAATCAAATGAGAGATAATGAAGTTTGTATGGATAACTCATTCGCTATTCTACTCACACCCCCAGTAGAGGAGAAAATGCGTAGAGGCGACCAAGGGGAAACCTCTTCTCTTAGGTTACCGGTAAGACGGATATGATAGGATACGGGATCTCTAGGAGTAACGTGGGTGTTCCGTCTACAACATGGTGTATGTTGTAGACGGAACAAATTACGCAGGGATGGATTCGAGGGAATTCCTATAATCCATGGTACCAGTTGGTACGAGTTTAGGGAATGCGGGGGAATGGGCTAAATGTATGGAAAGGAATAAGGAATAGAAAAGAGGAGGTGGTCAGGGTATCCATCATTCGAAAATAAAGAAGAGATGGGTGGGGATGATAATTAATATTTCATTTTACTATGTTCATTAAGAATTTATTAGATCAGGAATTTTGCAATTCTCTTTGAACTTGCAAGGCTTTCCAATATTTTACTCGTTTTTAGAACTGTTTGGTACCAACTCAAGCTATACATTAAATAAATACCAAACCATATTAATTCAATAAGGACTCAGGACTCCATACCGATCCTAGCGGCGGTTTCCAGTCTTTTTTTAATTAATCTCCTTTCCAAGCAAGTGAGTTATCCGGTTTTCACTCCTCTATAATAATGGTTCTCATCATTCCTAATTAGAACATAAAGCCGTTAGTTTTCACCTGGCCGAATCCGATCTCACCGTTTCTTTCTTTGTATGTGTTATTTCTACGGGGATAGGTTGCTGGCTCATCGCCCAACCCTCCTACTTATTCAAGATTCAGGAAATTATGGAATACCAGATCTCAATTTATACCATCGCCGGGGTTTGAACCCAGGACCTTGGCGTTACAACGCTTGTGCGGTACCAGTATGCCACCCACTCTTATATCCCTAAACTTTGCGTGTCTTTATGAATTACACATATTGCACTGTGGGTCTGATTGGGCAGAATTTGAAGACTTTGCATTCGAAATGTGCATCGCAATTAGCAACAAATACGTGTGGGTGCGGGTCCTTAAATTCTATTTGCCTTTATAATTATAATTTTTCAATTCTTCGCAAATTATCGGGTCCCTCTTGGACTTGAACCATGTTCATGCAATTCCCTGATGAAAGCCCTTCGCAGTCTGTTATTTAATAACTGCACACCTTCTTTTCAAGTCAGTTATCCAGCTCAATTGAATATGTTTTCGTAATAATTATAATTTTTCAATTCCTTGCAAACTACAGCTTGACCTAGGTAAGGAATTCATTTGAAATAAAATATTAAACATTGTTATACTTTATTTGATCATCATTATCAATTTGAATTTAGCCGAGCAGACGGGCCGGTCTTCTACCGTGCACGCCGTTATCCCAAACCTTCCTACGAGTACGAATACATGCCACCTCCGTTTCACGAAATGCGAAATGCACGGCGGATCCCCAGCTCTGTGATTCTCAGCGCCGTGTTGCTCTTCATGAGTGTGGGATTAATCCTACAGGCCGTCGCATTCAGGTGGTACTCAACGTAGAATTAATTTAAACAAATCATGTTGGTAACGTGAAGTCATTTTAAGGGATATGATGCGTCTACGGCAAGAAGAAGCGCTAATGCAACGAGCAATAAAGGCAAAACGCACTAAAGAATCAAACCAATCGCTGCCCACCGCCGCCGAGGACAACTGCAACCATGAGCAGATGAAGCTACTGGAGCAGCGTTTCCGTGAGAATAACATCCCCATTGACTAGGATATATAAACAGGCTCCCTTATTGTGTCCCTAAGGAATTCCTGTCGAAATTATTGCTGTTTGATCTTCCAAATTCTTGTATACTGATAATTTTCGGCATCTTCTAATTGAAAAACTATTGCATTTTAAGGAAGCAATGTTTTTTTCTTAAATTTCAAGTAATTTTTATTTATTTCGGACACTATGGAATGAAATAAACAGATCCAATTGATGTATGCCTTTTCTCTATATTGATCATTCTTTTCAAGAACTGTTTCCATACTGATATCGCTATATATAAAAAGCATTTATTATAGAGGAATTTATGAGAAGCGTTACTGAAGGGCATGAATAGGTTATGAAAGGGAGAAGCTGCATTGCCGCAGTCCTTTGTGGAGGGAATAGTAATTCCAAATTACAAAAGTGGGGATAGGTCGTTGGTCGAGAATTACACGGGGATAACAATCATGGGGGCATTGTATGGCCGTGGTGAGCCGGAGGCTGGAGAGAGAGAGAGAGAGAGAGAGAGAGGCCGAGGCACACCTGAGCCCCAAGCCTGTTTTAAAAAGCGGCGAGGAACTACTGAACAAATTGTCACACTAGTGAGGATGATGGAGGGAACAGTAGTGCGAAAGGAGGTTTTCTTGGACCTTGGACCTACGATACAGTTCCTTAAGGTCAGCTGATTAAACGTCTAAGAAAACAGGGTGTAAATGAGGAGATTGTTAGTTTGGTGCACAAGCTATATGTTCAAATGTGGGCAGGGGCGAAAGTGAATAAGCAGATGTCAGAAAGGTTTAGGAGTGCAAGAGGTATGCGATAAGGATGCCCGATGAGTTCGTATCTGTTCAATCTGTATTATCAAAGTGACATCGAAGAGGTTTTGATAGGTTGTTGTTGATGTATGAATCAACAGAGCATCGTCAGATAACATGTGTTATTGAACTCAAAAATATTTGTATTTGTATCTATTTGTATTTGTAGTTCTGTTTGTGTATTTGTACTTATATTTGCATGTGTACACTTCCCAAACTGTTTAGGCGCCTTGTGTTCACAAATAATAGCTGATAGTTGGGCGCGTCCGCACATCATGGAAAATTGAGGTGGACTTGCGCCCTAACTACGTCAATATCTCTTAGTATATAAGATTGTAATTTAAATTCACTAAATCAGTAGTAACAGAACACTGCTTAGATTCACTTCACAACAACGAAGAGCCTAAGAACCTCAGTTGTGAATGTTTCGCCTTTCAAGTGTCTCTACAACCTTCGACTTGGGCTGCATCTGATGACCGTGCAAGTTGTCGTCATTCCCAGCAGAATTTACGCCTCTGCACCATCTTCAAGATACTCCTGGGAAGTACCAGTCTAGGAGGTTGTGACTGACCGCCTCTTTACGGCGGCATACGCACACAGTTGTGATAGACAAAAGAAAAGTATGGATGCTGGCGTATGTTAACGATATCGTGCTCCTGGTAAGAAGCATGCAGGGAAAGCATGCAGCGTATGATTGAAAGAGTTGAAAGATATATGTATCGAAGAGGATTGAGTGTGACTGTGGAGAAGAAAAAATTGAAGCTACTTAAGAATGCAGGTGGGAGAGTAAGGGCGGAATGCTTGAAATGGAAAGAGGAAATGATCGGGCGAGTGGATGTTTTCAAATACCTTGGGTTTCTCATTAGCGCGAATGGTAAGTGGGGAGAGTATGTGAGATGGATACAAGGAAAGGCAAGGAGTGAATGGGGTTGTGTGAAACGGAAGTGGGGGAATATGTGGGAAACTAACTGGGATGTGGTACAAAGCTTATGGGCTGCATGTGTCAAACCGAGACTGTTGTATGATGTGGAAGTGTTGGGACTATGTGAATCGGAAGTCTTAGAGAGGGAACAGACGTTGTTGCGAACCGATGGCTCTGGGAAGTCTCCATCACCAAGCCACTGATAAGGCCATAACCTAAGTTTTTAATATT
>JAODAC010044259.1:0-11130 GCA_027575185.1 Mimaenictus wilsoni | reverse complement strand
TTAACTCTAGACTAAATAAATCGGCGACATACACAAAAAATATGGAAAATTCCACCTAAGACGTCCCGAATCATGCATTGTTGTAAACTTAGCTTATGGCCTTATCAGGGGCTTGGTGATGGAGACTTCCCAGAGCCATCGGTTCGCAACAGACGGCGTCGCAGGCACTTGTTGGGTGGGGAGAGCAAGTGGTCACCCACCCAACGCCTAGCTACGTCCGACGTTGCTTAACTGCAGTGATCTAACGAGCGAGCTCCATAACGCGGCAAGCCGCCGCTAAAAATTCGAACCCGCAAACCTTGGATCAGAAGGCAAACACTCTAACGATTACACCACGTAAGCGATGGAAATATCGTTTAAATTATTTACAAATCTATTTGAACCTGTTTGAAATAGATTTGAGCTAAAAAAATCTAAAATACTAATCGTTCCCATGTTTTATTTTACTTAAAATATCATTTGATGCGTTTGCAAATCTCTTTACAACAGCATTAAATGTTTTAAATAAATATGAACTTTACATGATTCTCCTTTATCCACATGATAAGACATGTTGCCATTTAATTAAAAATTAAATAATTGTCGCCGCAATGCGGCGGCACGCACTAATTAACATTTATGCATATAACTATTCATTGCTACGTTGGCATACCGCAAATCTCGTTAAAATGTTATTTAATTAACGCTTTATTGATTTCCTTCCATTGCACTGCAGCTGCCGCTGTGGTGCTGAGTAATTATTAAAACATATTGCGCCCACCGCTTCAAATGTATGTAATCCAAATTGGAAGCAATTATTCCTTTGGTCGTAGCATTTACTGCAACTGTCCGCAGTCGGTCTGGTCTGTTAGCAAATTTCATTCGTAAACAATCATTCGTTATGTCAAAGCACAATTAATTCAATGTTTGTCCTAGTATGCTACTATGTTAGAGTTATTTTATTGTTGACAAACCATTTATATTAAAAAAATAGCTGTGATTTGTTTGCGCAAAGAGTTTTTAAATTATTGACGTGCAACTGGATTATTCCAACGTGGAAAAGGGCTATTAGAATTGATTCTATCATTGCAATTGAGTGTATACAAACGAATTTAGATCACGATTGCAATTGCACGGATATATACGTTGCTTATACTGGCAGCCCGTTTTCCGGCTGACGTTTTTCTTGTTGTTTTTACCATGGGGTGTTTTTGTGTTTGCCTTCGGACTTTACGACGACGAGACTTTTACGAGACCGTACCTAACACGAATGTGATTCGAGATCAATCAATCTAGCAATTTCCTCGAGCGTTTGGCACTCTACTGTATTGGGAGGAAATGTTGGCATTACGTTTTTAGACACTTAAATAGCTATAAAATGCAATAAAAGATGCGATAAACTAATGGCATTTCACGCCAAGTGTGTTGTGATATTTAAATTAAAGATACAGCTTTCAATAAAAATGCTACGCACTCGTTTCGAAACATGCAATATATTTTCAAAAACTACCAATGCCGAGGTTGTTATAATACATCAATACAACTTCAAATCCGTTTCACATTTTCCTTGCTTACTTGCATCGATCGATCGCAGCAGCCATTTGCTATATCGACAATCGGACAACAAAAAAACAACTGTGGAAAAAGAATCGCAAGAAGCAGAACTTTTCTGGCGCAGCGCTGGGAAAAGTGCAGCACAAAACCAATCCACACTCAATACAAAGAATATTTATTTTCGTTCTGTTTGCTCTACTTTTCCCGGGCTCGCGAGATGTACGCAAAACTAGCAATAACCCCGATCCGAAAACGATTGAAATAGTTGTCGACATGGTGACGGGGGTGGCGTGTCGACTTTGATCTGTCGCTTTCGTGCCAGTGTTCGTATGCGGCCGGTTGGCATCAAATATTTGCGAAATTGTCCAGAGAAATCAGGCTGGCATTGAATACAAATACGTGAATAATTTAGCACGAACGCACAAACCCGAGGACGGAGTGTAAGTGCTGGAGGAGTCTGGACGAATGTCCTTGATTGAATGAGAATGCGTTAAACCGCTGCAGAAGGACATGAACGCACAGGACGACAGCAAACTTTGGCTCGGATTTGAAGCGCTCAGCCTCCCTGAGGACGACTTCATATTTGCGGTTTTGAGCTTTCGGCCGTGGGTCCTTTGAGGCTAGGTTTTCCAACTTTAACATGAAAGCTTTCGGCTTCAGATGACGGCCGTAGGCTTACCACATCATGCACCATCCGAAATTCAACCAGGTTTTTTACTTGTTTTCAAGTTTTTTTCAAGTTGTATTCGTGGAAGGACAGAAAAAGTCTTTCAACGTGGAATGTTCAATAAAGCATCAATGGTACAAATAATATAGTAACATATACTGCAGCGTATGCGATTATCGAGTTATGAAATTAATATTTTCGTTGTGCGGGAATGTACACAAGGAGCATTTCTCACGAAAAGGCTTCGACAATGTCGTTCATTAGGAATCACATACAAATTTTAATTATTACAATCAGGGCCGGGGAACCATGGAATAAAATTAAGAAAAATCACTTTGTCTGTTGAGCCTAAACGTCGCAATAACGGCACTATTATTGGAAATTAAGAAAATATTCAATTGCTAATTTCTTCGATAATTTGATCCTAGTCCGAGGCTGTTGGCTAAGCACTGTACGTGCCGAGGCTTGAGGCGACTAGTAAAATGCTGAAGTCGTAAATCCTTGAGCGTCTCTCCAGAACTTTCCAGAATATTCGAGAATCTTCGCTCCCTACCAAGTGAGTTCCCCATTTTATCTAGGTTCAGGAGAAGGTATCTTGGTCAACAGTAAAGCATCATCGTAGGTTAGACATAACCCCACAGTGTGACATCTAATAATACCAATAAGTTATCATATTATTTGAACCTGATGAATGAATCCGAACCCAAAACCGGGTTTTGATGCGGGTTTTGGCCAATAAACCGCCATAAAACAGCAATTTTCGGTTTTAATGTTATTGAATATAAAATGAATTCGCTGCGAAGTATGCTGATTGTGAGTAAAAGCTTGGTTTTTTATAAAGGTGAAATTACTCATCCGTTGTGAAAATTTGTATACGAACGATATTGCAGGATGCTGCTGATTTCTATATTTTTCGGGCAAGTCTACTCTTCGTAAATAAACAAGAATGAGAAGAAGTCTACTCGTCGCCTATCAATCGTCAGTATAATTGAGCGGAAACGATGTTTAGAAGCGAAAACCGAGCGCGAAACTGCGAGTTTCGATTTTCAAAAATCAAAAAATTGGTTTTGAAAATGTATCTTTTTTATAAACCCTATTTTCAACTCATTCATAAATGCCTCAAAAGTTTATTGGTTATTGCATGCTTGTCCTTTTCTGTGATAAAGACAAAAACCTTTCCAATAGGGAAAGTTGAATAGACCATTCCTAGATGGCGGTATGAGTGTTCTCATAAACTACAAGTGTTACTGCATATGCTTTACCATAATACTATTAATAAATTAATAAACTTTGCGATGAAAACGTGCTAAAAGTTGCGTATAACACCTGCGATTTGCAACTTGTTGGTGGTGTGCGAGCAAAACTAAAACAAGTACGATGCATGTAGCGAAATGTGCGCTTAAAGTTGCGAAACGCAATTCACTTACGAGTTTGTACAATTTTCACATTGTTGGAAAACAACAGTTCTCCTACACGCGCCTTTCAAAATTCTATGAGTATACAATGCGTTTTTATGCTATAAACATATTCAACTTAACTGGGAATGTACAAAATGAAATTAATAGCATCCGGAACTTAAATATTTATTCACAAATTAAAATGATCTGTAAATAGGAATATGATAGTCAAATCTGTTTAAATCCTTGCATTCATTTAGAAGTGTTAAACAAATGGTGTATTCTCAAAGGGTTGAACAAGGCAAGTTGTGCCTGCTAAGTTAATTAGTGCTGAGATTTAATATTTATATATAGGTACGTCCCACGTAGAGCATCATACATTTATGTACGTGTAATTTTGAATTTCCACTCGCGCTAGAGGGTATTTGCCGAGATTTTCCATCAAGAGAGTTGGCGCAGAGTGTTTAACATAAATTCGCTAAAAAATAATACAAGAAACGTTGTAGTAGTTTTGCATTGTACCGCCGGCAAAGAGTAGTCATAATTTCCGTAACTTGCATGCAAAACATTTCGTTGATTTGTTACCGTTATCTGTACGCATTCTGTTTCCTATGTTTGTTGGAAAGTGGGTTATATTAAAAAATGAGATATATTAATCTACTCGAGATATTACAGATTAAAGTATTCAAGCCAAAGGAATGTTGACTAAAACCGAGTAAAAAAGTTTTTAAAATCCTGATTACTTTCCTGTTTATCGACAATTAATTAAAATCATGTAATCAAAAATTGCATCACGTGGAAGTGGCGCAGCCATCCAACATCAATACAAAAAAAAGTTCTAAAAGCTAATTAAAGGCCATCGTAAAGTTAGCGCTTCCGTCTTTGAAAAGCAATAGACGGGATGGGTTCGGAGGAGGAAAAATTAAACGTTGTTTGCTTATTTTCCGGCGCGGCGGGCGGAATGTTTGCAACCCTTTTATTTTCCGGCGGAGGCAAACGCAAAGGGTTTTAATAGGCCGCCGGCGAATGAAAAAGAATTAAGTCCTTCTTGGGCATGGGAGTAGCACTGGCGGTCGTTCGCGGTAACGATCCTCAAACGGTTGCTTCATTCGTTTTTATATCTCAAGCTGGCGCTTCCTTCCAAGGATGTGAGTACGGAAGAGCCTCGAGGATCTTTGGCGTCGCGGCTGGTAAGCACGAGTGTGAGTGAAGGCATTTAAATTCGGCTGCGTTAAATCGTTTCTTTCATCAAAGCGACGCCAGAAAAAAAAAGTCGCGCAATAAACCTAAAAGATGTAGCAGTTATCAGCGGTGATTAGGCTTTAGTACGATTCGGATTATCTCAAGATAACGCTTTGATATGTTTATGATTGCGTGGGTAAATTTATGCGGCGAAGAAGCGGATAGAATATTTCGCAAATTGAAAAACCAAGACGTTGTTAGCTAGAGCACTTTGCTCTTACTTTTGCTTGCGTTTTATTACGCTCATTATTCTTAATTTTTTGTATGTTTTGTGTATGAGTGCACGGGAAGAGAAAACATTTCGTAAACTGACGATAGTGTGCGATGCTTAGGAAAAGTTTACAATTTTTTAAAACTCTGTTGTACGGAAAGTTTTTCGCAAGTTTTTCTTCCTCTTCGCGTTTTTCAGAAGCGTTTGCACAAATTTATAGATGAACCCGTACCACCAAGGCTTTTTTGTATCAGCACTAACACATAGGACTTCAAGCTTGTTAATTTTTAATATTTCAATTTTCTTCTCCTTTTTTCATGCTCGCAAGTAAAATGTTGACGTTACTTTATGTTCGCGTATAACATTAATGATCCTCTCGACTTTCATCATATTTTCATCAGAATAAATGTTCTCTGATATTGTATACACTTGGATTATCAACGCACCTTTAAACTGGTTTGATCATTATCCCACTGTGGGCTTTATTTAAATATTTAAGTATAAACTGGGGCAATTATCAGATGTCTGTGATAAATTGACTTTTCTGTGGTGACGTTAATTATTAGTTTTCAACGTGTATGGATTGTTAAGCTTCTTCTGTATTAGACATTAGTGTCGCTGGTGTAAACGTGCTGACCTGTCGTTGTTCATTTCCGCTGCGGAGCGTTGGGTGTCTCTTCCAGGCCGATTTTTCTTGCTTTATGCCGTCGGAGCTTTCCGATTGTCTTTATTGCGGGCGGCGCGGATTGCGTTCGACGGCAACGCTCGGGCACGGCGTGCAATTAATGTAATTTATCGACGTGTACGTGCATGAAAAACAATCGTCGACTCGTTTCCTGAGCGCCAAGTTATACTGGATGTGCGATAGCAAACCTCCTCGACGGCGAAAAAAACATAGGACGACCAGGATTATCATGTGATCCTCAACATAAATCAAGTGTCACGATGCCCTTTTTTAATTTAAGGTTTTAAAAATGGAAATAGATATATTCCTGCTTTTATTTATTTGTAGAATAAATATTTCATTTTAATTAATTTAAAGACGAATCATTAAAATTTAATGTTTACGACACATTATAGTCGGACACAGTATAGTATGAGCTGGGGCAGGAATGCTGAGAGGAGAAAGCTGTGCTAAGGAGCTGGTGAGAGCTATATGAGCTGGGAGAAAGGAGAATATGGAAGTTTAGAGGTAAAACCTGTCACTTGAGAGCTGACCGATCGGACCACTGGTGAGCTTAGAGCTGGGAGAGTGCAGTGTTATGACGATTGGGAGTTTAGGGTTGGTTAAAGTTTGAGAACTTGCAAGGAGAGTGTTCCAATTGTCCAACACCAAATCGAATGAAACTTTTTGTACGAGTAGTACTTATATAGAAATAATTTGTGTTAACGGGATGTTATGCCGTTTGCACAAAAACAATTTTCAAAGTTTGGTCACAAATAAGTATTGGTATATATTGCTTTAACAGCACGCTTAGCCGCATCCGTTTCGTGGTGCATTCGTTAGACTGCTTGCCTTCTGATCCAAGGTTTGAATCCAAGGTTTAAATTTTGCTTGCGAACTTATTTTCTCTATTTAAATTATATATTTAACAAATAATTACATAACAGTAAATGCGAACGCAAGTACCTCACAACTGATTTCAAATTGCGAATCACGCAACTAATTCAATATTAAGAAAACAATATCTTTGATTACAGTAATTGCATAACGCATGGAATACTTCAATATAGCCCATTGTAATTGACATAAAAATGATACTATTCTCAAATATGCCAGGTAGAATGAGGTAAGTTTTTGTGCAGATACGTTAAAAATGCAAGTTCATTCAAAAAAGCCGCTAAAATGTGCAATAGGCAGAATCAATTGGTGCTTTAAATGTTTTTAATGGCACAAAATAGTACAAAATTATGTGTTATTTATGTGTTATTTATTGTTATATTATTTCTTAAATATATAATTTAAAAAGAAAAGAAGTTCGCAGGCAAAATTCGAACCCGTAAACCCTTTATAGGAAGGCAGGCAATCTGTACTGTTAAAGTAATATATACCATGCTTTATTTGTGGCAAACTTTGAAAATTGTTTTTGGGCAAACGGCTCAAAACGGCATCAAATCCCGTTAACACAAATTATTGCTACATATGTACTACACGTACAAAAAGTTTCATTCAATTTGGTGTTGGACAATTGGAACATTCTCCTTGAGAGAGGTATACTGAGGTGAGACCTGCCAAGAGAAGAGCATCAGTGAAGGAGAGATGACCATCAAAAGATGTAAATGGTGCTGATTTGCGAACTTAGAAGAAGGTTATGATGGGCTCAGATTATAGAGATGGGAAGGGAGTTGATGGGAGTTAAGACCTAAGAGCTTAAAGTGAAAGTTTTGCTAAGCACATTGTCAAGGGGTGAGTCTTTCGGGATTGGAATTTTTTTGGGCGTTGCCGGCATTAAGCTAACCAGTGCGGCCCTATGAGAGAGGTGGCTCCTATTGGAATATATTAGTGGTATTGTGCGCACCCTCTAAACAATAGACAATTTCGTCAGTGCAATGGGATAGCTACCCTCTATGAGTGTTCTACTTCGACTTTGCACTTTTCTCTCACGACATTCACGCAGAAAAGAAACCATCGTATTCTAGTTTTCTTGGGAATAGAGCATTGCTCTCCCAAGTAGGTCAGGTGTGCTGCTCGCACAACGGGTCGCCGCCAGGAGTTTCAATCGTTCTTTGATTCCTAGGGTGTGGTCCGGAGTGGTCCATATCACTGTCATTCTTGCCAAATCTGTGGAGGTACGTCGCGAATGGGTCATGGTCAGTAAGGAACTGGGTAAAGTAGTGGTCACAGTCACCATTCGGACGCGCTAGGGGAGGATAGATATGACATGATAAATTGTAAACGAGAGCTGTGTTGCTCTGAGAGCTGGGTTTATGACTAGGAGATGAGAGTGGTTAGATAACTGGAATGTGCTGTGCTGGGAAAGGAGCTGGTATGTTTCAGATGGAGGAGGAAAGCTGGAACCTAAGGAATGAATGTTATACTGAATTAAATTCAGAGATAATTCAGAAATACAAAAATTAACAAGAATTTCACATGCTCATATTTGTTTTATTAGAACTAATTGTTCAGCGCAATAGCCTAGTTAATATGATGACTTGCTGTGGTTGTCGTCATGTAAGTCTGCTTCAATCTGAGTCAAGCTAGCAATTTTCCTAAGGGGATACATATGTTCTCGGATATTCCCAGATTTAACCAGATATAACATGACATTGGTCTTCGTCCGTGTAGCAAAAATTTGGTTGAAAGAAGAAGAAAATAAACTTGAGCACAACATTTACAGGACAATATTAACAATTATTATCTATTTCCTGGTAGCATATTTTCTAATTCCCACTTAGGTAAAGAATTTTAAATACAAATTTGATAGAATAAATAAGTCGATTTTATAAAAAGAAAAGAAGTTCGCAGGCAAAATTCGAACCCGTAAACCCTTTATCAGAAGGCAGGCAATCTGTACTGTTAAAGTAACATATACCATGCTTTATTTGTGGCAAACTTTGAAAATTGTTTTTGGGCAAACGGCTCAAAACGGCATCAAATCCCGTTAACACAAATTATTGCTACATATGTACTACACGTACAAAAAGTTTCATTCAATTTGGTGTTGGACAATTGGAACATTCTCCTTGAGAGAGGTATACTGAGGTGAGACCTGCCAAGAGAAGAGCATCAGTGAAGGAGAGATGACCATCAAAAGAAGAAGAAAATAAACTTGAGCACAACATTTACAGGACAATATTAACAATTATTATCTATTTCCTGGTAGCATATTTTCTAATTCCCACTTAGGTAAAGAATTTTAAATATAAATTTGATAGAATAAATAAGTCGATTTTATAACATTTACACGAATTTCACATTTTCTAAGGCCAAATAAAAACAAGCCGAGTATTTATTCAATCGTAAACAAAGACGTCAATGTCCCTTTCATCAAACAAGAAATAAACATTATATCCAATTAACAGTTTCATTCGTTACATTTGACGTCTTCCATTCGAAAAGAAGAGCCACCAAAGTGGATGGTTTTGATTGAAAGCATAAACATTTCGTGCGCCGCGCCGCACGTAACTTTCCGACTTAATTATAGCCCACATCCACCCCCTTTTACTCGCCTTGCATTGCCTCAGGGGAGATATATCTCTATTAGTGATAGCACCACCAAACAACCCACCCTTATCCTTCGTCAGCCGCCCATCAACCACATTCACGCCTGCGGTGCTGAGAGCTCGAGAGGATAATAACGCACGCACTCCATACTTCCGCTCTTCTTCTCTACTTCATAAATGCACCAACAATCTGCAAACTTCCACGGTTTCACTTAACGCCCAGCCGGCAACAACACAAGCGAACAAAAGAAGCTGCACGAAAATAGCAATATGAAAGCGAGATGAATATTACACACCAACCAACCGACACGAAACACTAATAGATAATTTTAAGTAATGTGTTTGCTGCTAGCTGTTGTTTTTTCGTTCCTTAAAAAGGCTAAGGAGTCATTAAACAAATATTTTCCATTAATTTTCTTCCTTCAGGCGATAGCGGTGGTGTTGGGAGTGGTTTGTTCGATCATTAATATAAATACCGCCTTGGCCCATATTGTAAACATTACAAGCGCGTCTTGAGTCTAATTATTCTGCGCTAATTAATTAAAATTTGTTTTTCGTGTATTTTACTTGTCGAAACATGGCTCTTCTTGATATTATAATATATTAATATATTTTCACTTAAATGAAATATTCTCTCAACATTTCATATTTTAATTTAAAAAAAGACGAGTGTGTTTTTGACCACACAACTTAAATAAAACTATTATTAATTTGTACTTTATTTATAGCGGGATTTTCATAATTTACTACAATAATTCATAATTTAGTACAATACTTACTCTTATTCTCTCAGGTTCGCTTAACTCTTGCATTTGCTCTTTACACGTGGTGATGTTATTACGACGTTTTCGTAGTGAGGTACAGCTAACGGCATTATTTAAGTTTGACTTATTTTCGTTACATTTATTTCCCCTCGTTGCACGTTTCACATCCACGTTTACAATTATCGCTTAAACGATGACAAACGGCGTATATACTGCGCGACCAGGCAAATTTGAAATTTAAAAACGCTTAAAATAAAACAAAATTTAAAAAAAACTTCAAAATGTAGCCTACCTCTCAAGTTTAAACAAACCACACATTTTAAAAACAACAAAAAAAAACCTAACTGTCTCGAGCTGGTTTTCCCTAGGCAAGTATGCTTATAGAAGGTTCATTTCAAAAATAGCTTTCGGCAATAATTGAATAGCATTGTAATTTATTAATAACAAATACATTTTACAAAATTTTAAATTAAAGTAAAATTTATTGCCGTGAAACTTGATTAAATGAAGCAAAAACAGGAATAAACTAATTACTCGACTTCATCTGGTAAGAGATCTCTCTTGAGAGATGTTTTATTTACAAACTTTTCGTTCGAGTACACGACAGTTTGCTTAGTTTCGCCGAGTGCTCTTAACTTTGTTGCGTTATCGCACCGTCGAAGTATGATAACCAGTTCCCGAGCGAGTCGCCTAGCCGGCGCTGTGACACGGTGCGCAGTGCGCGTTATACATTACACGAATCGTGTAAATTAAATTATTTACATTTTACGCAGTTATAGACAATTCCCTTGGAGCTGTAGGACAGCATGCACTAAACTTTGTTTATTCCTTTGCACCGTGAAACGTCTGCAATTCAATTTCTTCCACCATCAGCGGCAAAACGTGCAAGTGCAATCTGCAAATGCAAGTGTTTAACAAGTGTGTGCGTGCGGTAGATGTTGCTAAAACAGTTAAAACATATGTTCGTTCGTCCATTTGAAATTCAAGAAAACCCGTGAAGTTTCTTCGCATTTCCCCTTCTGCAAGTTAATTGATTGTTATTTTGATCAATACTCAGCAGACTCCGCTTAATCGGTATCCATCTCTCGATGCGCTTAAACGCCTTTTCGCACGAAAATATGTCGTTTAAGCGCATCTAAACATGATTTTCTC